>JAHFZB010000101.1:0-81773 GCA_036884735.1 Huso huso
CAGAGCCCTGGGGATCACAAGCAACTGAATCACTGTGAATACAAAACCAGAGCCCTGGTGATCACAAGCAACTGAATCACTGGGAATACAAAACCAGAGCCCTGGGATCACAAGCAACTGAATCACTGTGAATACAAAACCAGAGCCCTGGGGATCACAAGCAACTGAATCACTGGGAATACAAAACCAGAGCCCTGGGGATCACAAGCAACTGAATCACTGTGAATACAAAACCAGAGCCCTGGGGATCGCAAGCAACTGAGTCACTGTGAATACAAAACCAGAGCCCTGGGGATCGCAAGCAACTGAATCACTGTGAATACAAAACCAGAGCCCTGGTGATCACAAGCAACTGAATCACTGTGAATACAAAACCAGAGCCCTGGGGATCACAAGCAACTGAATCACTGTGAATACAAAACCAGAGCCAAAGACGAGCCCCCATGCGTTCCATGCGTTCTCTATTGGTTATAATGGGCTACACTTTGGGGTGCTGCTGATCGTGGGGTACAGCTTGCTCACTAAAATCTTTAGTGTTTTTGCAAAGAGGGGGTGATAAGCTATCTAGGAATACCTCGATATTTAGTGAGCAAGGCGTCTAAGGTGGGTTAAATGGGGCGAAACAAGCGGGTAATATAGGGTACCGCTATGCTACCAATACAGATTTGTTATTAATATTCGGGTTTTTTTTGAAGAAGGAGAGATTATTTTTTAAATAGTAGCAATATATTAATTGAGTAAGATGTGTAAGTGAGTTAAAACACACAGAAAAAGGACAGGCGCTTTGTCAACTACACCGCGAATAAGGAACCGGGAAGATGTAACAAACGTCCAGGTGGTCTCACCAGTACTGTACTGGTATAAGAAAAGTGTGTTTGAAAAAAGTAATTTCAGCTTCCAGTCACTTAAGATATGCTGATGATAATGTAAACACAAGCTTTAAATGTGTAATTGTTTGTTTATTAGTTTTAAAATGTTTAGTAAAACGTGGCCTATTGTTTGACCTTGTTAGTACAATCGGCCCCCTTTGCTGATGACATCTTCAGTCAGGGTCGTAACCCGCTATAAATCAACACATTACTGTAAAATGACTTTAGACTTTCTTCAAAAGATGCAACGTGTTTCAGTAAATTCAAACGATAACCTTCGCATCCCGCGCAGAGGGAGAACACAAACGTAAAACGTCATTCAGTGGGGTTGGCATTTCAGGGGAGATGAAGGGAGGTTTCAGTTCCGAGTGACTGTTTTCTAAGCATTATTTGTGAATGCTTATTCACCACTGATACACCCCGTTAGAAAATTGACTTCCCTGCATTTTTTTTTTTTAACGCAAGACTGAACGTGACAGTATATGTGTACATTTGTTTTAAGTACTCGCCCAGAGGACTACTGAGACTCAGACATCAACTAGTCCTCATCAGATTGAATTCTCCTCGGGCGAGCGGGCGAGCATGAGTTTCTAACCCTGGTTCAAGGGACATGTGTGTCCCACAAATAGAAATGATGCTAACTGTCTTATTATTGCAATGAGGTGCATGAAACAGGTTTAAAATGTACTGGCTGTTGGATCTGCTCATCAAAGTGCTCAGGTCCCCCGTGATACTCAAGTCATTCTCAAATGTATTTTAAGATGAAACCATTTGAGTTACTGCTCAATTCCTTGTGTCCCCTAAGGGGTTAAATATGGTCCGATCTCCGCACGCCTGGGAGGGGTGTTTGGCACGAGGTCAAACCAAGCTGGACCAAATCTGAACTCCCTGGCGTGTGTTATTGCTCTTATAATTTACCTCTCCCCCCACCCTCCCAGAGCCAATGAGGTCGCTCCCTTTGTTCCTGGTATTTTATAGTGACAGGCTGCTTACCCGTCACCTCGATGCTGGCTCCAGTGATGTAGAGCGACTCATCAGAGGCTAAAAAAGAACAAACATCGGCCACGTCTACAAGAGAGAGAGAGAGAGAGAGAGAGAGAGAGAGAGAGAGAGGGAGGAACAAGTCAACCAGTACACACACTGACAACCAGCACCCCCACACACACGCACTGACACAACCAACACACACACACTCACACAAACACTGTCACAACCAGCACACACTCCCAGACAGACAGAACACACACACACACACACACACACACACTCACAGACAGACATAACACATACAGACACACACACAGTCACAGACACACAGACACGTTGTTCTCTTACCTGCTGGCTCTCCCAGGCGTCCCAAAGGCACCATCCCTTCAAACTGCACAGAAAGCAGAGAGTTGATTCACACACAGAGAGCTCATTGACACACTGCACACACAGAGAGCTCATTGACACACTGCACACAGAGAGCTCATTGACACACTGCACACAGAGAGCTCATTGACACACACAGAGCTCATTGACACACTGCACACAGAGAGCTCACTGACACACTGCACACAGAGAGCTCATTGACACACTGCACACACAGAGAGCTCATTGACACACTGCACACAGAGAGCTCATTGACACACTGCACACAGAGGGCTCATTGACACACTGCACACAGAGAGCTCATTGACACACTGCACACAGAGCTCATTGACACACTGCACACAGAGAGCTCATTGACACACAGAGAGCTCACTGACACACTGCACACAGAGAGCTCATTGACACACTGCACACAGAGAGCTCATTGACACACTGCACACACAGAGGGCTCATTGACACACTGCATACAGAGAGCTCATTGACACACTGCACACAGAGAGCTCACTGACACACTGCACACACAGAGCTCACTGACACACTGCACACACAGAGGGCTCATTGACACACTGCACACAGAAAGGTCATTGACACACTGCACACAGAGGGCTCATTGACACACTGCACACAGAGAGCTCACTGACACAGAGCTCAATGACACACTGCACACAGAGAGCTCACTGACACACACAGAGCTCAATGACACACTGCACACAGAGAGCTCATTGACACACTGCACACAGAGAGCTCACTGAAATAAACTCAATCAATGTGTTTGTTTTGAAATCCTTTTAAAATATTCTGCATATTTTTTGAAGAGGAGACCATTATCTCTTCAGGGATACCAAGACATTTAGAAAATAAAGGGTCTGAATGAGGAAACATGGGCAATACAATCCCACCCCTAATCATTGAATCAATGTGAATCAATTGCTGTTTCCACTTTGCTTAATTCTATCTCAAAGAAACTCAATAATAATAAACAGTAGATGTAAAAGCAGGTGGACATGGCCTGTGAGCCTTACCTTGTCCAGCACTCTCTGGGACCTTGGCTGTCATGGGAGTGGCTATGAAGCCAGGCAGGACTGTGTTACATCGGATACCAAACCTGCCAGAAAAACTACATTAGAATCACTGCACTCCCTCTCTACCTCTCCCTGTAACACTCCCTCTCTACCTCTCCCTGTAACACCCTCTCTACCTCTCCTGTAACACTCCCTCTCTACCTCTCTGTAACCTCCTCTCTACCTCTCCCTGTAACACTCCCTCTACCTCTCTCTGTAACCCCTCTCTACCTCTCCCTGTAACACTCCCCCTCTACCTCTCCCTGTAACACTCCCTCTCTACCTCTCCCTGTAACACTCCCTCTCTACCTCCCCCACCCGTCCCTCTTCTCTACCTCTCCGTCTCCCCCCCTCCCTCCATCCTCCCTCCCTCCTCCCCAGGGGTACAGCTCACCTGCCCAGTTCCTTCGCTGCAGATTTTGTTAACCCTTCCACTCCTGCTTTCGATGCTGCATAGTTAGCTTGCCCGAGGTTCCCAACCTGATAATAAAGTGAGAGATGGTAAGAAAGCGAGGTAGAGAGAGACTTTAGACTTACGTGTACTTTATTGTGAAATTGTTTTAAATACATATAAACAATGCTGATGTAACTTAAAACGTGAGTATCGATGTTTCTTAAGAAACTGCACAGACGCCATTTCTTAATCAGTGTTAAGTTTATTACATATATGCAGGGAGTCTGGTCCCAGGTACAGGACTAACAGAATACTCGTTCTTACAATTGTTGCTTGACATTAAATACCCTTCTGTATAGATGGTCCACCTCCTCTTTCTCTAACACTTAACCAATAGAAACGGTACAACACATTATCCTGTTAATTTAGTGTGAGTGTGTGTGTGTGTGTGTCTGTGTGTGTGTGTGTGATCTAGTGTGAAGACCTCTGAACTCAGTGCATTCTTCAGACCCCTGGTGCCAGAAAGGTCCATACATCTGGTTTTTTTGTCATCTTCCTTGTTCCTATCTCTCCCGTTTTGCCTAAGACCCTTTGATCCCAGTGGCATTATCTCTTTGGATCTCTCTGAAGTCTTAGAGCCTGGCTCCTTCTGGTCCCTTGAAAACTAGCTTTATGACCCCTCATAAACCAGCTGTATTTTCTAAGCAAAACCTGTTTAACTAGTTTTATACCCCAGTGGACTCCCGAAGGGCAAGCTTCTTTCATGTCAGGGCTGGAGGTCAAAGGACTTGTTTGTACAGCCGTGTGCTGCTGGCCAGCCATTTGCTTTGACACAAAAAGAATCTTAACTTCTACCATATTGCCTTCAATTTACTTCTAATGTGCAGTTGTTTAAGTATAGTTAAATATACGTTAACTTGGTGTTTTTCTCAGCTCTCTGCTACCAGCCATTGCTCAATGAAGCTGCTATTATTTCTTTGCTTGCTCGGAGTCAATGCAGTGCAAGTATCTATGTACCCAGAGTATATAGCCAGCCTTCCTCTATCACAGCAGTGCTTGCATTTTTGGAACTAACAGTTTTTTCTATCCAATGTTAAATCACTTTTCAGAAAAATAACATGAATACAGCCGTCATTCCTCATGCGTAGCAAACTGCTATTCAATACTTGTTCCATGTTTTCCAACATACCCCACTTTTAAAATATAAAGATGGAGGGGTGACCCGCTACAACCAAGTTGCTGACGTGATCCCGAGCCCTCAGATGTCCTCTTCGCTGGTTCTGAGTACTGTGTTTGTATAATATATTATAGTGAAGTATGTTCCTCTCATTCTAAGTCTCTCCATTATGTGTAGGTATCTACCTTGCCTTTGCTGTTTCTCCATGTAAGTATGTCATGAGCAAAAAAAACAAAAAAAAAAAAAAAAACAAACAAACATACGTAAAAATAATACAAAAAATGAAAAATAAACATAGAAAAATACAGTAAATACAGTTTATCACTGTACACAGGTGTTATTTCTTATTCATGGTGGCTCCCAGTAAGTTTACAGTTTCCCATCTGCCAATGGTCCTTTCTAACTGTCGGTGTTGTTTTTCCACCAAAAACACTGAATGCTATTCCACAAAATCAATACTATTACTATTAACAGTATTATTAAAATAATATAATCCCCAAAAGTGTGCCTAAGGCCTGCCCTGACCATCCATATCGTTTCAATACGGTGGCTTTTAATTGTGCCAAATCAACTTGACCTTAGCTTTGGGCAGCTTCTGTTCCGCTCTTTGTAGGGCTATTTTAACCAATTTGTGCACTTGAGAAAAAAAATGACCGAATATGAATCTAGATATGTGTCATCCCACCAGCGGTAATTTGGAACTCCTCTGCTTCAGGTTCAGGTATATATATATCTCCAATCTGAACTGCATGTGTTGGAGCAAAACAAAATCCTGGAGAAGTCTGACAAGTTAAATCACCATACTTAAAATTGGTATGGTTACTCAACACACACCATTGATATTTCCCAACCTGCACTGCTTTTTTCCACCCCTCTAGTGGATGTACCTCTAATTCAGTGCTCATATTTCTATTAATTCGGTGATTGCAGGACACCGCAAACTACATGACTATTTGTTTCATAACAGCATGCTTCATGCACCACACCACTCCAGTTCCCTCGTTGAACTTTCCATGTAGCCTTTTCCCAAACTATCACTGTCTCATTGTGTAGTACTCCTATCGGTCTAATCTTCAAACTGTCTTTATACTGGTTATTAGGATCCAGGTATGGTATTGAGAGATAGAACCCTATGTGACCAGGTGGTTCCTTGCCATTCTCCTTTGGCCACACTAAACTAGCTCCCAGGAGGTCAGTCTGATCAGGGTGGATCATTGCCAACCTCAACCTGAGTTCCTCCTGTGCATGTCTAGGTACCACTCTTAGCCTAATGTCCATTATTTCTTCCTTCATTGTTTTTAAAAGGTCACCCGCAAATATTCTACAATCTATTGCTTTGGTCAGATTAAGCAGGGGCTCCTCTGTTCCATCCATTAGCTCATATATAGCTGTACCCTGGAGTCTAATCCCTTGATTTACATACATCTGTCCATTCCCCAATCTTTCTATTCCTTCTCCCACAGTACTTGCTATCCAAGTTTGCCCTTTTGACATTTGATAAATATCCCAGCTGTTTGCAACAGAATTTCCTGCACCAAACCAGCCTGCTATTTCATCAAAAAAGTCCCTCTTCCCACGTTTCTCATTACCTTCATACATTTGTTCGGCTATTCGCTCTTTGTAATCTTTTTGTTGTACTACTTATTTCCCTTTGAAGCCAATTCTGGATATTGGTGTGTTGCTTTGCAATGCTGTTCAAACATAACAGTTAGATTTGTGAAATTATACATTACATACGATAATACTATATTCACATTATCCAAAACAGTTTTTTCGTTCTGGTCCGAGAATGATACCTTCCCGAGGTAGGGGTGCAAAGGGGACATACTTTCGTAGTGATTTTACCTCGATAGTACGGTTTACTGCCCTGTTTCAAGAAATTGGATCACCCGCATGGAACAAGTGTAAATTACTGATGTACTCAATTCCTTACAGCAATCTATGCCTCCCAATTTCACCCACCCGTCCTGCTCTTTAGCTACGCGGTGCAGTGTTGGTTTAACTCTGTAAGCTCATAATCACATCTTCTATTCGAAACCACAGTACTCTCAGAATAAACTCTATGTTCCAGCTGTGGATCCCCATCCTCTGATCAGAACCACACTACTAACTTTAATCATTGCATCTCTGACAGCCTAAGCCATCTTTCCACCATGGTATCTGTTTCTCACAATCTGTGCTAACGATTTCTATCCAAGTTCCTACTGTCATCACATCGGTTACTTTCCCCCTATATACATCTCTGAACATATTCTGCAGTGCATCCATCATGGTCTGTGCCAGTTGGTCACACTTTCTCAATTATTTTTTATTACCTAAAAATGCTTTAATTACGCTCATAGCTTGTTGTAACTAATTTATAATTAACAATTATTCATGTTGCTCTAACACATTTAGGTGCATCATTATTTTTAACCTGTATTAAAATTACATCTTTCTAGAATCCAATATTCTAGACCATCTCAATCTTATGATGCACTTGACTGATTAAAACCTAAAACTATAACTTCAAAAAATGATCACTATGCATTGAACAAGTACTAAAATAGTGCCTCATTTTAGACATATTCAACACTACAGCATATCATTCAAAGTTCACATGATTTCCAAAATTAATGTCTAATATAGGTAACCATATTTTTCAGTAGAACAGCTGTTTTCAATTGGTATTTCCATTCAACATAGGATGTCCCATTACCTTACAAGTACATATTAATATAGTATTATGTTCCTACCAACACTCCAAATAATCCATTGCAAGACACCAACCATTTTAGCTCCCTAACATGGATGGCAGATAATGTCTTAACAATATCACTCTTAAGTGTCATAAACAACACAAACTCAATACTCCCAGTGCCTCTAGAGGGCAATGGTACAACCTTTGCAGTTTTGTTATTTTACTGAATGTGATTAGTAATAAATTACAGTGCCTTGTGAAAGTATTATTTATGAACTTTGCGACCTTTGCCACATTTCAGGCTTCAAACATAAAGATATGAAACTGTAATTTTTTGTGAAGAATCAACAACAAGTGGGACACAATCATGAAGTGGAACAAAATTTATTGGATATTTCAAACTTTTTTAACAAATAAAAACTGAAAAATTGATCGTGCAAAATTATTCAGCCCCCTAAGTTAATACTTTGGCGCCACCTTTTACTGCGATTACAGCTGTAAGTCGCTTGGGTATGTCTCTATCAGTTTTGCACATCGAGACTGAAATTTTGCCCATTCCTCCTTGCAAAACAGCTCGAGCTCAGTGAGGTTGGATGGAGAGCATTTGTGAACAGCAGTTTTCAGTTCTTTCCACAGATTCTCGATTGGATTCAGGTCTGGACTTTGACTTGGCCATTCTAACACCTGGATATGTTTATTTGTGAACCATTCCATTGTAGATTTTGCTTTATGTTTTGGATCATTGTCTTGTTGGAAGACAAATCTCCGTCCCAGTCTCAGGTCTTTTTTGCAGACTCCATCAGGTTTTCTTCCAGAATGGTCCTGTATTTGGCTCCATCCATCTTCCCATCAATTTTAACCATCTTCCCTGTCCCTGCTGAAGAAAAAGCAGGCCCAAACCATGATGCTGCCACCACCATGTTTGACAGTGGGGATGGTGTGTTCAGGTGATGAGCTGTGTTGCTTTTACGCCAAACATAACGTTTTGCATTGTTGCCAAAAGTTCGATTTTGGTTTCATCTGACCAGAGCACCTTCTTCCACATGTTTGGTGTGTCTCCCAGGTGGCTTGTGGCAAACTGTAAACGACACTTTTTTTATGGATATCTTTAAGAAATGGCTTTCTTCTTGCCACTCTTCCATAAAGGCCAGATTTGTGCAGTATCGACTGATTGTTGTCCTATGGACAGAGTCTCCCACCTCAGCTGTAGATCTCTGCAGTTCATCCAGAGTGATCATGGGCCTCTTGGCTGCATCTCCTGATCAGTCTTCTCCTTGTATGAGCTGAAAGTTTAGAGGGGACCAGGTCTTGGTAGATTTGCAGTGGTCTGATACTCCTTCCATTTCAATATTATCGCTTGCACAGTGCTCCTTGGGATGTTTAAAGCTTGGGAAATCTTTTGTATCCAAATCCGCTTTAAACTTCTCCACAACAGTATCTCGGACCTGCCTGGTGTGTTCCTTGTTCTTCATGATGCTCTCTGCGCTTTAAACGGACCTCTGAGACTATCACAGTGCAGGTGCATTTATATTTTCTACTTGATTACACACAGGTGGATTCTATTTATCATCATTAGTCATTTAGGTCAACATTGGATCATTCAGAGATCCTCACTGAACTTCTGGAGAGAGTTTGCTGCACTGAAAGTAAAGGGGCTGAATAATTTTGCACGCCCAATTTTTCAGTTTTTTATTTGTTAAAAAAGTTTGAAATATCCAATAAATTTCGTTCCACTTCATGATTGTGTCCCACTTGTTGTTGATTCTTCACAAAAAATTACAGTTTCATATCTTTATGTTTGAAGCCTGAAATGTGGCAAAAGGTCGCAAAGTTCAAGGGGGCCGAATACTTTCGCAAGGCACTGTACATGAGACCTTCCCATCTCTGCACTCCAGGATCGCTGACATATTACCTTTAGTATCTTTAAACTAAGACAAATCTTTTCACCAATCATACATCTATACCCCAAGTTTATAATAATGTAGTTTCATTATCAGGTATGTTAACTGAAATTAACAGTTCCCATTACATCCCCAAAATGTCACTTTAACGTCATCATAAATATTTCTTCTTTTGATATGCAGACCGGAATGGTTCCCCATATGTAAGAATGTCTCTGTGGTTTCAGATACTTCCTCATGACTGTCTCTCAGCAACTTACACTCTTGTTCCAGATATATGGTAGAGCTTAATTACTACATATCATGGACAAGCATTGTAAAGTTATGCAGGTTAATATGTACAGTTACTGTTTGCATATCCAAATTGTCCCACAAGTGTACTGGAACTTTCTGCACAAACTCTTCTGAAATGGTCCTCTCAGTTCCGATGAACAGCATTGTGCTTCCATTCCACATAAACGCCATCAATAATATCTCGGAACCTGTGGAGAACAAGTGCAGTATTTATTCTTTTGATTAATATCTGATTTAATTTCAAAATTCAAAAGGGTTAATTCTTGAATAGTCTCTTTTTCATCTGCATTGATAATGTTATTGCAATTCTAAGAATCGCCAATGTCTGTTAATTCTATCTTGTATTTTTCTCAGAGCCTATGTCCACCCCATATTGTGAACATAATATAAAATATCAGTTCCAGCATGAACCTGTAGGAGAAGAGAAAAGCCTTAGACCTGTGTCTGTACTCTGAGAGTAACTACAAATCTCTATCTACTTCATTGCTCACAATTACTACTCTAAACTAACTGCATCAGTGCACTTAGGAATTTCCGTTCTCCAGCAGGCTTGCTTATCAGTGAAACTAGTTTTCAAGCCAGTTTTCACTCCCTCATTTTTGTATTGCCAATTTCAAATTGGTTTCTCCCAGTTTGTCCATTATCTCATATGAACCTCCCCAATCAGCCTTCCAACCCCCCGCTTTTTTTTTTTTTTTTTTTTTTTTTAAAATTTGAATGGAGACCCTGTGTGGGGTTGGAATCAGTGCCTGTTTTAATGCCTCAAACAAGGCATGTGACCTTTAATCCTATTGCAGTGTCTTGCTTGCCTGGGTTACCATTCAGGTGTTCATAGAGGGTGACAGCTAGTTCGCTGTATCCTTCCATGAAGTCCTGACAGAATCCAAATATGCCCAAAAAGATCTAAGGGGCAGATTTTTAATCAACTTTTTATTTTCTGGGTCAGGTGTGTGTCCTCCAGTTTCCACCTGTACTCCTAAGAAACAAACAGATGATTTCATTAATGCAGCTTTCTTTAGATTTAATTTGAGAGCAGCGTGCTCCATGAGATCCAAGACTTCCTCCAGCAACAGATAGTGCTTCTCCGCAGTTCTCGTTGCAACAGTATGTCGTCCACATACTGTATGATATTACCTAGTTGAAAACAGTCCTGTAAGATGTTAGTCATACATTGATCTCTCCCTTCTTGGCAAGACGTCCAGAGCACATATCACAATAACAGTTGAAAAGAAAGTTTACAAAGAAATGTATTCAAACGTTAATGTTTCTCAATAACGCATACAGAAATAAAAGTACTGCCTATTCTTGCTGCAATTAATAACAGCATCCTTTTTAGCAGATCAAAATAAATCAGAATCTATTATAGAAATAGTCCAGTGAGAAAAAGAAAATGTGTGTGCACATAAACCTGACCTTTATGAGCACCTGTTTATGATGCTTCCTTTTTAGAATGTGGTCCAGCTCTACCAACCCAGAGCTCTTTGGGTGGCAGAGGACATGGAATCACTGTACTTAAGCCAACCAGGGCACAGGTTGCTTCATGCTTAAGCCAGCGAATATATTCTTTATTTGATTAATTTACACGGTTTCCCCCATGGTCAGTTGTACTCAATGCCTTTGTATTACTGTGAGTGCATAATTACTTTTGCTACTGCGACTGTCTGTTCTGTATTAGACAGTGAGAAGTTGACTTTATTTTGCATCACAATATTGCCATTAGCTCAGCGTCCTGTGCTGAACTTCCACAAGAGAGTATTCATACCCTATATTCACAGACAAACACACAAACATTAACCAACAGACTGTCTATCATACCAGTATCACAATCCATCAAGCCAGCAGTCCTATACTGCACCATCAATAATCTCGTCACTCACGATTTATTCATGTTTCAGTTATCACATTAATCTAATTATCATCACCTCTCCTGTAAGAAGCTCCGTAAAATACTAATTGTAACCAACATAAACAAAACACATCGTAAACATGTGTGCAAACATCCCATTTCACATCACTCGCGTAGCTCTGGGTGACACTGCTTTTGTCTCCTGCATCACTGCATTCTGATGCCTTAGCAGAAGTTGAAATCCCTGTAGATCACTCTGATATCGATTGACCTCTTTCTCCCCATTTGAATTGTATTTTATGCTCTCTAACAATTCAACTTTTTTCCTTCTACTGGAAATATGGTAGTGTGCTTTAGCAACATCAGAATAAACCCAGTTAATACTGATAACATCAGTGCTTTATTAAACTACGTGTTTTCCATTCAAAGAGAATGCAATCTCCTGTTTAATTCAACATGAACTAAAACAATCATTAATAAACAGACCCCTTAAAAATAAAACATCGTTTAACTCTGCACTTTTTTTTAGCTAAATCAATAATACAAACTCTACCACTCATGTGATCTTGGTTCCAAATATGTATTCATAGGTGATTCATAAAATTCACCCGTGTCTTAAACATAAAATTCACTCTCAAACAAACACTTAACATTCATTCATGAAAATATTTTTAATAAAATATTTCTAGGTCGATAATTTAATTTGTTTCAGATTTATTGATCTCCAAAAACATTTGTTCTCTCCTAAAAGTCTTTATTTTTAGTCTGTCTAACAGTGATCTATTCTCATAGTCTTTTCTCTCTCTGCCCAAATATGGTCACATTAAAGTTTTTTTTTTTATTCCTCCCTGAATCTGTGACCAGGAGACACAGACCCTAACGTGCCAAACCAATACCACCACTTTCTTTTCAAGTAAACCCTCTATCAGACAGACAAAATGTTCCTCTTGTTTACCAATATAATCCTGAACAAACTATTAATTGTTGCTTTGTATATTTGTGTTATTGTTTTAGTTCAAAGGTTGGCCATTCCTTTGCATTCAAACACTAACACAACACAAATAACTCATCAATTAACCTGGGTCTCTTTCCTTATCAAACCCTCTTATGATCGAGGCAAGACAATAAGTATTCATGCTGGTTCTTAGTACATAGTTTTTCTAAGATGTTACTTTATCTCCACGCTTAACAAAATCAGAATTACTCAAACAATCATTAATAAACAACTTCTTAATTACATTTAATGTGACCTTTTAATTTTATTTTTTACAACATGTATTCCTCAAAGTTGATATAGAATCTTTACCAGTACAGTTTTGTTTTTTGTGGGCTACCAGTCTTGAAATGCCTTTGTCTTTTTCTTCTTACGAGACACACACTCCTGACCTGTCACATGAACATGTACATTACTGTTCTGTACATAGCTTCCCTTTTTGCCATGTTTTAAAACATAGTCTATGTTCCATATTCTCCAGTCATCCATTTGATGACATTGAGGTCATCTTCTAACATATTTGGAGTTGATCAGACTCCCAACAAAACACAAACCTAACAAAAACAACAACACTTTTTAGTTTTGTCTTGTTTTACCAATATTCGTGTTTAAAGCTATGCTTAACAAGCATAAACTTTTATTTTGGTTTATTGCACATTTAATTTACACTTTTGTATGTGCTATTTGGGCTTAACTGGAACTTATTGTCTGATTGTTCCTTATCTGTATCACCTAATGTGGACAGTTAAATAAGAGGCTTATCCTATTGCCCCTTATCGTGACTTATAAACCAAACAGTAAAACAAAGACAAAACAGGTGTACCAAACCTCTCAAAAACAAACATAAAACATAAATCCGGTATGCCCGTACCTGTTGAGCAATACAAGTCCGTGTAACTAGTCCAATAGACTCTACTGGCACGTCATAACACTACGATTTACTCTGACTTTTTAGGAATCCAGGGTCCTCTTTCATACATAAAGTCCTAATAGTCAATACACTTTTAGTTCAGCGGTCAATTCTAGACTTAACTAAATATTTTAGTTCAGCGGTCTATGTTAGACTTAACTAATTGTGTCCTCAATGTACATGAATTATCAAAAGTCAAAAGTCCTCTTTCATACTCTACCCTTGATTCTCACTACATTCTAAAACTGCATATAAAACAATAAACCAGTAACTACTCACCAATGTGCGTGGTTATATGTTAGAGCTGAAGTCCTGATCAAAGATTCTCCACACCGTCTGGTTAGAAGTTAGAAGCAGTCTCTGTCCATTAAGCTTTGTCCTGGTCCTGCAAGACGTGTGGATTCAGGCTGGGCAAATGGGTTTCTCTGCAGTCAGGTATCAACCCCCCCCGGTATTTTGAAAAAAGTATCAGGAAACAGTCCAGGTGGCTCGCCAAATGATGTAACTTAAAAGCGTGGTATCGATGTTTCTTAAGAAACTGCACAGGCGCCATTTCTTAATCAGTGTTAAGTTTATTACATATATGCAGGGAGTCTGGTCCCAGGTACAGGACAAACAGAATACTCGTTCTTACAATTGTTGCATGACATTAAATACCCTTCTGTATAGATGGTCCACCTCCTCTTTCTCTAACACTTAACCAATAGAAAAGGTACAACACATTATCCTGTTAATTTAGTGTGAGTGTGTGTGTGTGTGTGTGTGATCTAGTGTGAAGACCTCTGAACTCAGTGCATTCTTCAGACCCTGGTGCCAGAAAGGTCCATACATCTGGTTTTGTCATCTTCCTTGTTCCTATCTCTCCGTTTTGCCTGAGACCCTTTGATCCCAGTGGCATTATCTCTTTGGATCTCTCTGAAGTCTTAGAGCCTGGCTCCTTCTGGTCCCCTTGAAAACTAGCTTTATGACCCCCTCATAAACCAGCTGTATTTTCTAAGCAAAAAACCTGTTTAACTAGTTTTATACCCCAGTGGACTCCCCGAAGGGGCAAGCTTCTTTCATGTCAGGGCTGGAGGTCAAAGGACTTGTTTGTACAGCCGTGTGCTGCTGGCCAGCCATTTGCTTTGACACAAAAGAATCTTAACTTCTCTACCATATTGCCTTCAATTTACTTCTAATGTGCAGTTGTTTAAGTATAGTTAAATATACGTTAACTTGGTGTTTTTCTCAGCTCTCTGCTACCAGCCATTGCTCAATGAAGCTGCTATTATTTCTTTGTTTGCTCGGAGTCAATGCAGTGCAAGTATCTATACCCAGAGTATATAGCCAGTCTTCATCCATTACAGCAGTGCTTGCATTTTGGAACTAACAGTTTTTTCTATCAATGTTAAATCACTTTTCAGAAAAATAACATGAATACAGCCGTCATTCCTCATGCGTAGCAAACTGCTATTCAATACTTGTTCCATGTTTTCCAACAAATGCAAAAATAGACGCACTAACTCAGGTCCAACTGTTTCAGCAGCAAACCTACAGATTAAAACAAAGGTCTTCATCATCTAATAAACACACTGCACCTTGAATACCCCAGATCATGCCAAACATATCGAGATTATGCATTGGTTTGTAATAATTATGATCAATCCTCACACAGTGTTTCACTAGCATCATTAATATATTCAGATCCTCTGAGGACCTTCCACCATGTTCCTGCTCTTTAATATTGCCATTCTAGCCTGCCTTAAAAATAACATGTGCTAGTTGATCAATACACAAACACAAATGAAATACACTTTCATTAAAATGTAGGTTAGATCTCTAAAAAGTGCCTCTAAAAATGTAAAAAAAAGTGCTTGTAAACGGGTGCAGGACACGAAACAATGAAAAACAGGAGTCCCTTTGAGTGCAGAACGGGCAGGAGTCAGACACTGAAGGGTTAAGAACACTAACAAGAATGAACAGCAATGTTGGTGTGTAACACTCTCCATGATGAACAGCAATGCTGGTGTGTAACACTCTCCAGGATGAACAGCAATGCTGGTGCGTAACACTCTCCAGGATGAACAGCAATGCTGGTGTGTAACACTCTCCAGGATGAACAGCAATGCTGGTGTGTAAGACTCTCCAGGATGAACAGTAATGCTGGTGTGTAACACTCTCCAGGATGAACAGCAATGCTGGTGTGTAACACTCTCCAGGATGAACAGTAATGCTGGTGTGTAACACCCTCCAGGATGAACAGTAATGCTGGTGCGTAACACCCTCCAGGATGAACAGCAATGCTGGTGTGTAACACTCTCCAGGATGAACAGCAATGCTGGTGTGTGACACTCTCCAGGATGAACAGCAATGCTGGTGTGTGACACTCTCCAGGATGAACAGCAATGCTGGTGTGTAACACTCTCCAGGATGAACAGTAATGCTGGTGTATAACACTATCCAGGATGAACAGCAATGCTGGTGTGTAACACTATCCAGGATGAACAGCAATGCTGGTGTGTAACACTCTCCAGGATGAACAGCAATGCTGGTGTGTAACACTCTCCAGGATGAACAGCAATGCTGGTGTGTAACACTCTCCAGGATGAACAGGAATGCTGGTGCGTAACACTCTCCAGGATGAACAGCAATGCTGGTGTGTAACACCCTCCAGGATGAACAGCAATGTAGCACTCTCCAGGATGAACAGCAATGCTGGTGTGTAACACTCTCCAGGATGAACAGCAATGTAATACTCTCCATGATGAACAGCAATGCTGGTGCGTAACACTCTCCAGGATGAACAGCAATGCTGGTGCATAACACTCTCCAGGATGAACAGCAATGCTGGTGTGTGACACTCTCCAGGATGAACAGCAATGCTGGTGTGTGACACTCTCCAGGATGAACAGCAATGCTGGTGTGTGACACTCTCCAGGATGAACAGCAATGCTGGTGCATAACACTCTCCAGGATGAACAGCAATGCTGGTGCATAACACTCTCCAGGATGAACAGCAATGCTGGTGTGTAACACTCTCCAGGATGAACAGCAATGCTGGTGCGTAACGCTCTCCAGGATGAACAGCAATGTAACACTCTCCAGGATGAACAGCAATGCTGGTGTGTAACACTATCCAGGATGAACAGCAATGTAACACTCTGCAGGATGAACAGCAATGCTGGTGTGTGACACTCTCCAGGATGAACAGCAATGCTGGTGTGTAACACTATCCAGGATGAACAGCAATGTAACACTCTCCAGGATGAACAGCAATGCTGGTGTGTAACACTCTCCAGGATGAACAGCAATGCTGGTGTTTAACACTCTCCAGGATGAACAGCAATGCTGGTGTGTAACACTCTCCATGATGAACAGCAATGCTGGAGTGTAACACCCTCCACTGCAGATCTCCAGCCCACAGGTACAGCACACCCCGCCTCAGCCAGTGCAGACCGTCCCAAAACAATTCCAAAAGCACACTCTGCAGCTGTGCCAGCAGTCCTTTCTGTGGCTCCAGACATGCCAGCCTGTGCCACATCGGAGGCCACGAGGTTGTTGGTAATGATGGCCCTGCCTCTGTAGGACAGCTTTGGGAGTAGCCACCTCCATCCAGCACCCCTTTCCAGTTCCTCTGCACGCTGGCCTCATCCTTTATAGCAGTGGCTCAAGTCCCCTATAGGAGTTCACAGACCCCTGGCATACTCCTGGCTCCTCACTATCACCACGATCTCATCGGCGTACGTGAAGAGTCGAAGGGGAGCTCTGGGACAGAGTGAGAGAGACAGTCCACTTATGACTCTCTTCAGCACGTGCAGCAGCGGCTCAATAGCCAGAGAGTACAACATCCCCGACATGAAGCAGCCCTGCCTGATTCCCCTCTGCACTTTAAAAGGAGCCACCATTCATTTTCAGCACACTCTGAATGTCACGCTACATCACCTGGATCATGGCTAAAAAAACAGGGTTAACCCAAACGCCTTCATTGTGCTCCACAGATCCTGGTGTTCCACCCTGCCAAAAGCCTTTTCCTGGTCTAGAGAAATCAGACCAGTACTGAGACACAATAGCCTAGAGACGTCCAAAACATCCCCAATCAGAAAAATGTTGTCATAAAAATGGACCTGTTAGGCACGCAGTACATTTGATCAGAGTGTATCACATGCCCCAGCACCGCTTTCAGTCTATTGGCCATTACCTTAGATAGTATTATATATTCTGCACACAGCAAGGCGACAGGTCTCCAGTTCTTTATATCACACAGGTCCCCAGCCATTAATGTGACAACTGCCCTCCAGCAGCTGAGGGACAGCTTTCCTTGGGCCAGACTTTCTTCAAATACAGACAGCAAGTCCCCGTCCAGCAGGTCCCAGAAAGTTTTATAAAATTCCACGGGAACCCGTCGATGCCAGGGGCTTCACAGTTGCTCAGTTGTTGCATCAAAGAGCTCCTGCAGAGTGAGCGCCCTCTCCAGGCTGTAGTAGATCACTGCATAACCGCTGTGTGCCATCCTCTTTGTCCTGCAGCTCACTGAAGAACATCTGGGAGTAAAACTCCACCGCTCTCCCGCGGATCTCCCCCGGCTCCCGAAATTGACAACACAGATAAAAAAAGATTACAATGTGATCCATCCATTTTATTTTGGACACTTGGATTTTGAACTACACCCTATCTTATTGAGAATGTTCTTAATCCTCCACCTCTCCCGAGCCTTTATTCATCAAGTGTTAAGCTGAATTTACAAATAACTTTATATCAGAGAAATAGTCTCTGCTGTCTGTCTCTCTCATCCCTGCTGCTTTGTGTGTCTTGCTGCTCTGTGTTTCTCTCTCTCCGGTCCTGCTGCTATGTGTTTCTCTCTCTCCGGTCCTGCTGCTCTGTGTTTCTCTCTCTCTCTCTCGGGTCCTGCTGCTCTGTGTTTCTCTCTCTCTCGGGTCCTGCTGCTCTGTTTCTCTCTCTCTCTGGTCCTGCTGCTCTGTTTCTCTCTCTCAGGTCCTGCTACTCTGTGTTTCTCTCTCTATCTCTCTCGGGTCCTGCTGTTCTGTGTTTCTCTCCCTCTCTATCTGGTCCCTGGTGCTCTGTGGGTTTCTTTCTCTGGTCCCTGCTGCTCTGTGTCTCTCTCTCTGGTCCATGCTGCTCTCTGGTCCCTGCTGCTCTGTGGGTCTCTCTCTCTTGTCCCTGCTGCTCTGTACCTCTCTCTCTCTGGTCCCTGCTACTTTGTGGGTCTCTCTCTGGTCCCTGCTGCTGGTTTGTTTCTCACCTTGCCCACGATGCTCCCCAC
This sequence comes from Huso huso, assembly GCA_036884735.1. Lineage (NCBI taxonomy): Eukaryota > Metazoa > Chordata > Actinopteri > Acipenseriformes > Acipenseridae > Huso > Huso huso. The sequence continues at coordinate 18,761 of JAHFZB010000101.1, forward strand.
ATTGATGATGACGCCCTTGGAGGATCCGCTGGCAACCAGAGCCCTCGAGACAGCCTGAGTAAGGAGGAACGAGCCCTGAGAGAGAGGGAGCGAGGCAGTAAGACAGGAAGGATGAGAGAGGGAGTGGGAGGAGGAGAGGGTGAGTAAGAGGGGGAGAGGGATGGGGTAGAGGAGAGAGAGATGAAGGTGTGAGAAGGACAGGAGGGTGTGTAGAGGAGAATTAGGTCATTACCTTGAGGTTGACCCGCAGCACTCTGTCGAAGGCCTCCTCCTCCAGTTTCAACAGGAACTCGTCCAGCGTGATCCCAGCAGAGCTGACACACACACAGGGGGGACGGAAATACTGCCGCTGAGAAACACAGCAAGCAGAGGCGTCACAGAGCAGCTAACACACTGGATCAGTGAGCAGAGGCGTCACAGAGCAGCTAACACACTGGATCAGCGAGCAGAGGCGTCACAGAGCAGCTAACAGACTGGATCAGCGAGCAGAGGCGTCTGAGCAGCTAACACACTGGATCAGCGAGCAGAGGCATCACAGAGCAGCTAACACACTGGATCAGCGAGCAGAGCCGTCACAGAGCAGCTAACACACTGGATCAGCAAGCAGAATGGAATGGCCAATTACACTATGTAACACAATTTTTGTTCCTGGGTAGTAAGTGTTATTTCCTAATTGCTTATGCCTCAAAAGTATAGAAAATGGCTATTATTCCCCACAAACTTTGCTTTTGTGACCAGGACAGTGATATTTTGAAATTTACCTATTTCCAATGAGAAAAGCAGGCGAATTTGTGTCTTTTCGTTCAAATAAAGTCAGAAAAACAACATATGAATCCAAATTAACATGTATTTATACTAAAGTAATACAAAAATGACTACAAAAGATTTAGAAAGCGAGTAGTTTTTTGAGATTTACTGATTATACTGTAAATCACTTTCACGAATCAGCCCCAAATGTAGTCTCCCATCATGTTCTCGTTATACTGTCCTTGGTAGCGGCGTTCAAAGTCCAGTATATCCTGGTGGAAGCGCTCGCCTTGCTCCTCCGATGCACGCTCCCATGTTCTCCTTGAATTTATCAAGATGAGCATCAAGGATATGGACTTTGAGGACATCCTACAGCCCATTGTGCGTAGTTCTTCACCAGTGTCTCAACCAGCTCACGTAGTTTTCGGCCTTGTGATTGGCCAGGAAGCCCCGAACCACTGCGACAAAGCTGTTCCAAGCTGCTTTCTCCTTACTAGTGAGCTTCTTGGGAATTCATTGCACTCCAGGATCTTCTTTATCTGTGGTCCGGCGAAGACACCGGCTTTGACCTTTGCCTCAGACAGCTTAGGAAGAAGTCTTGAAGGTACTTGAAGGCTGCCGACTCCTTATCTAGAGCTCTGACAAATTGTTTCATAAGGCCCAATTTGATGTGCAGTGGTGGCATCAGCACCTTCCGGGGTCCACCAGTGGCTCCCACTTGACGTTGTTCCTCCCCACAGAGAACTCGGTCCGCTGTGGCCAGTCCTGCCTGTGGTAGTGCGCCTTGGTGTCCCTGCTGTCCCAAAGGCAAAGATAGCAGGAAACTTGGTAAAACCGCCTTGGAGACCCATCAGGAATGCCACCATTTTGAAGTCTCCTATGACCTCCCAGCCGTTACTCATCATACTTCAAGGCCCAGCAAGGTCTTGATGCTGTTGTAATCCTCTTTGAGGTGCACCGAGTGAGACAGGGGAAGAGGCGGGTACTTGTTACCATTATGGAGCAGCACGGCTTTGAGGCTCCTGGATGAGCTGTCAATGAAGAGGCGCCACTCATTCTGGTTACAGGCGATTCCGATTGCCTCGAACAGACTGGTCACATTGTGGCAGAAGCAGAGCCCATCTTGGACGGTGAAGAAGCTGGAAAAAGCAGCTGGAACTAAACTGAACTGGTGGGCTTAAGGCCCTGTATTTATGCTACTATTTATATTACTGGAAAGTTCTAGAAAGTTCTAGAAGTTACTCCAAGTTTACTCAGCACTGAATCTATCTGGAATGTTCTGGAAAATAGGTAAATTTCAAAATATCACTGTCCTGGTCACAAAAGCAAAGTTTGTGGGGAATAATAGCCATTTTCTATACTTTTGAGGCATAAGCAATTAGGAAATAACACTTACTACCCAGGAACAAAAAAAAAAAAAATTTGTTACACAGTGTTATTATTTGACTCAGCTCATCGCTACCACCCCCTGCGCTGACTCGTGTATTGCCCTGCCTGTATACAGTGATGTTTCTATACCTGGTGTATTGCCCTGTCTGTATACAGTGATGTTTCTATACCTGGTGTATTGCCCTGTCTGTATACAGTGATGTTTCTATACCTGGTGTATTGCCCTGTCTGTATACAGTGATGTTTCTATACCTGGTGTATTGCCCTGTCTGTATACAGTGATGTTTCTATACCTGGTGTATTGCCCTGTCTGTATACAGTGTTGTTTCTATACCTGGTGTATTGCCCTGTCTGTATACAGTGATGTTTCCATACCTGGTATATTGCCCTGTCTGTATACAGTGATGTTTCTATACCTGGTGTATTGCCTTGTCTGTATACAGTGTTGTTTCTATACCTGGTGTATTGCCCTGTCTGTATACAGTGATGTTTCCATACCTGGTATATTGCCCTGTCTGTATACAGTGATGTTTCTATACCTGGTGTATTGCCCTATCTGTCTTGTACCTGTATCAGTGTGATGAGCTGCTCCACGCTCTGCCTCGATGATACGTCCACACAGAGCGCAGCGTGCTCCTGCCCCTGCAGGTCATGTGACAGGATCCCCAGCGTCTCATTGGCTGAGTCCTCGCTGATGTCAGCCACCACCACTGAGGCCCCGTCCCTGGCAAAGCGCTGGCAGACCGCACGCCCGATCCCACTGCCACCTCCTGAGAAACAGTACAATACCACACAGACTGATCACACTGACCCTCCTGAGACACAGAGACCAGTACAATACCACACAGACTGATCACACTGACCCTCCTGAGAGACTGTGACAGAGATCGAATGGTGCTTGGTGTTAGATCTCCCTCTCGACCTGTGAGGGCACTGTGTAAAGGGAACAGAGTACCCTTAACTAAATGGCACGACAATTTATTCTGTAGGGTAGGTGGAAGTTTGTCATTTAGGAAAGGGCGCCTACGGTATCAAACTCAATGAACCAGGCGGTGGCGGTGTAGCATCTGAGGATTGGAGGAGGCGGATGCGCTCGTTAACCTAGGGGTCATGAGCGAGGATATAAATAGGGGACTTAGCATACGTGATCTGTTCCTTGGTAAATGGTTAGTGTTGAAAACCTAGAAGGAGTCTGTGCTGTTTACGTGAACCGTGAGTTTTGTCTTGTGTTTGTTAGCGTTTTGTTAACTGTCGTCTGTTTTTAATAGACTACCAGTTGCGATCGAGCTGTAGCAAAAGCCAGCATAAACCCGGACATCACTTTCACCCTGCATTTCACAGAGAACTGTATTACACCACTTGCGTATTCACTATCACTAAGAACTGTGTTTGTGTTTTGTGTTTAGTGTTGGTGTGTAAAACTGGACTTTTGGTTCTGGGTCAAACCGGGGAATTACAAATACCGAGTGATACACGCTGTATCACTCCAACATTATTATTTACAGGTGTTTGCCATAAGGCTCTGGACATTGTTAATTAAATCAGTAAACACCCTTGCACCTGGAAATCACTGTCTGTCTGTTTTATATTCGCTCTGCACTGCACGCACCTGTAATCACTCACCACTTTGCCACACGTGGTGTCAGAAGAGGGATGGACTACGCAGCACGGTCAGCGCTGCTGGAGCAGCTGGACAGCAGACGCACTGCTGAGGAGAGACGGAGAGGAGAGGTGCGCGGCGCTAATTGAGAGGGTCGGACTGGGAGCACAGACAGCAGCGGTACCCGTCATGACGGTCCCAAAGGCGAGGACTCACAAAATGACGGTGGAGAATGACTCGGAAGTCTACTTGGTGGCATATGAGCGGTTGGCTAACACCGCGTCATGGCCCAGAGAGTTCTGGGCAAGCCAATTGGGACCCAGCCTGATTGGAGAGGCACAGGCAGCTTACCAGGCTAAGTCGGAAGATGACGTCGCTCAGTATGACCTGGTGAAGATAGCCATCCTCCGCCCGCCTGAATATTACGGAGGAAACCCACCCCAGTGAGGCTCAGAGTACAAGAGGTCCCGAATACTCGCCCCCAGGTGGTGGCACAACAGCTCTGTGACCACATGGTACACTGGCTCACCCCGCACTGAAAACTAGTGCGCAGATGGGTGAGGCCATTGTTATCGACAGTTTTGCCATGTGGTCGGCACAGAGACCCAGGCGTGGATCGTTGCCACAACCCCAACACCCTGGACCAGGCAGTAAAACTTGCAGAGGACTTCGAGGACTCCCTGGTGTCAGCCCAGTCCGGGCTACTCACCACTCCAACACCGCGGAGCATCCGAGCACCACCCCCTCTGTCTGCACCTCCACCCCCGCCACCGGGACCAGCTCAATGATCTTCTAGACCGCCGGCCCCAATGGGCAACCTTGCCTCCCCTCCAGACCAAGGTTGAACCCCAGCTGGGGTAGAGGTGCTGCCCCCACCCCGTTGCCATACCAGCAGCGGGACAGATATCTAACCTCTGTGCCCTCCTTTCCCCCTACCTGTTTTAGGTGCCACCAGCCGGGTCATCAGGCCAAGTCATGCCCATCTGCGATGGAGTGTGACGTGGCCGCATGCAATCTGGCATCAGAAGCGGGTAAGCGAGGGAAAAAAGGTCGGAAGGGGCCTTGTATTGTTAATGCACTTTGGGGAAATGTGAAAACCCATGCATTAGTGTACACAGGGTGTGGTCAGACCTTTATTAGAACGTCTCTCTTGGGCGGTGTGTTCTGGCAGCCACAAGGTCAGGTGGCTTTCTCCTGTATCCATGGAGACAAGGCAACATACCCCACAGTCAAAGTATATTTATCGGTCGGTCCGTTAAAACGTCACCTAATAGTGGGGGTGGCGGAAAGGTTAACACATGCAATTATTCTGGGTCGAGACTGGCCAAAATATAGAGAACTGGTGAAATGAATGGCAGTCCCGACCGCACACGTAAACGTAGCAGAGAAAGACGAAAGGGAAATGATTGGTAATGTGTTTCCCTTTCAAACTGAAATGTTTTCTCCTCTGTTACGCCCAAGAAAAACAAATGGAGAGAAGGATGCGGAAATGGGAGGGAGCATTAATGAGACAAGGCTGGGGGCTGGTGGGAGCCTGCTACAATGGTAACAAAATCCAGTCAAGGGGGGGGTCGGAACACGGTGTGACCGAGAGGGCGAGGTTACTGGGCCATCAAGGGCAGATGTTACTCCCCCCTCTCAATATCCCGGACATGTGGCACTCAGCCGACACATGTGTGGGGCCAAAATAACGACCCCTTACTAGTGCACACTTGGGGACAGGTCCGGTCTATTGAAGGTAATGGGGCACTAGTATTTCCACATTTCATTATCAAGGGGCAATTACTGTAAAGGGTAAACCTCGCCACGGACACAGGACAGCCTGTAACACAATTATTGGTTTCCCCGTCTTGTCGACTGGAGGTCATGGGGCTGGCGCATGATATCCCTTTTGCGGGGCACCTCGGAGCTGACAAGACAAGGGAGAGAATATTGGCTCGATTTTATTGGGTAGGACTTCATAAGGATGTGTTGAAATATGTAGCCACATGCCCAGACTGCCAGCGAGTAGCGCCGGGTCGAGTGCGCCTCGCCCCTTTGCTTCCACTGCCGATTATTTCCACTCCTTTTGAACGCATTGCAATGGACATAGTCGGCCCTTTGCTACCTTCTGACTCCGGGTATACGCATATATTAGTGGTGGTAGATTATGCAACCACGATGCCATGAGCAGTTCCATTGAGGTCCACTAGTGCCGCTGCAATAGCCAAAGAGCTAGTGCAGATTATGGCTAGAGTAGGGATCCCCAAGGAGATCTTGACTGATCATGGAACTAACTTCCTGTCTAATCGTTACAGCAAGTATACAAAATATTAAAAATATGTCCCATCAAGACGTCTGTTTATCATCCACAGACGAACGGTTTGGTGGAACGTTTTAATCAGACCTTGAAGGCCATGCTGAGATGATTTGTGAATCAGGAACAAAAATATTGGGCATCGCTCCGTCCCTACCTCCTTTTGCAGTGAGAGGGTGTTGCAGAGTTCGACAGGTTCTCCCCTTGAGCTCTTATGCGACCGACAGCCTCATGGCATCCTTGATCTGTTGAGAGAGGGTGGGAAGAGCACAAAGGCTCGTCCAAAAATGTAGTGCAGCATGTGCTCCTAGTAAGAGATCGCCTAGATTTGGTCGGTCGTTTGGCCCAGAACAATCTCAAATCGGCTCAGCACCGTCAGCAGCAGCATTACAATCAAAATGCATTAATTCAAACCTTTCGACCTGGAGACAAGGTAATGCAGCTGCTTCCCTCCTCAGAATCAAAACTATGTGCTAAATGGCAGGGGCCATATGAAGTGATTCGGGCTATAGGAAAGGTGAATTATGAAATTAGACAGCACGATCGTCGTAATGAAAAATAAATTTATCATATAAATTTATTAAAGCCCTGGCAGGCAAGGGAGGCCTTATTTATAGCCCCAGGCAATATAGAGGATGATTTGGGCCCCGAGCTAGAACCCTCTAGCACAAAGGACATTTCGATGGGGGAACAGTTACTTCCTGATCAGCAACAGGAGCTGCGTATGTTAATTGAGGAATTCAACAATGTTTTTTCTGACATGCCCGGTAGAACTAACCTTGTTGAATATGCCATTGTCTCTCCCCCAGGTGTCACAGTGCGAGAGAGACCTTATCGGATCCCAGAAAGTCGATGAAGTGGCGTTAGCAAAGAGGTATGGGACATGCTCGAACTTGGGGTGATTGAGCCTTCCAGGAGCGAGTGGTGCAGTCCAATTTGATAGTGGCCAAAAAGGAAGGCACCAACTGCTTCTGCGTTGATTTCCGCAAGGTAAACGCGATTGCCAAGTTTGATGTGTATCCCATGCCTCGGGTCGACAAGCTTCTAGATAGACTGGGGACGGCAAGGTTTATTTCCACTCTGGATCTGACGAAGAGATATTGGCAGATCTCGTTAACTCGTAGTTCTAGAAAGAAAAATGCATTTTCAACACCAGAAGGGCTGTTTCATTTCACAACCATGCCGTTTGGGCTACATGGTGCGCCCGCTGCCTTCCATAGACTGATGGACCAGGTTTTACATCTACATCGTGAATATGCGGTAGAATATATTGATGATGTGGTGATTTACAGCTCCACCTGGCGAAAGCATTTGGCTAGGATCACAGCTGTCCTTCAGTCTCTAAGGGCAGCCCGGCTGACAGCTAACTTGCAAAATGTGTGTTTGCCAAAAAGAGACACAATACTTGGGATTTATAATGGGAATGGCAGGGTGAAACCTGTTGTCACCAAGGTCCAGGCCTTGGTGGACGCGCAATCCCCAAAACCAAGGCTCAGGTGAGGTCTCTACTGGGGTTAGCGGTTATTACCGCTTTTATCCTCGAGTATGCCACAGTGGTTAATCCTTAGTTGACCTCACCAGGAAGAGCACACCAAATTCAATTAAGTGGTCAGAAGAATGTCAGGGGCGTTTGATATTGTTAAGCAGAGACTTTGCCAGGCCCCAGCTCTCATCACTCCAGACTTCACCAAAGATTCATCCTCCACACCGATCGTCGGATGTCGGTTTGGGTGCAGTCCTGTCCCAAATGGTAGATGGAGTAGAACATATCATTCTGTATATAATTAAAAAAGATGCTCCCTCGGGGCGCAACTACTCCGTTAATCGAAAAAAAAAAGTGTTTGGCCATCAAATGGGCTACTCACTCTTTGAGATACCTGCTGGGGCACTCATTTGATCTCGTCACTGACCACCCCCACTCAAGTGGTTAAGCACAAGGAAGGACAGCAATGCCGGATAACTCGGTGGTATCTGGCATTGCAGCCCTTCATGTACCACATGGTACACCGTGCGGGAAAGACCACCAAAATGCGGATTATTTTTCCCCGAGGGGAAGAAAATGGGAAAGGTAGATTTAGCCAGTGTTCCTTGGCTCCACTCTGAGCGGTGGGATATGTGACAGAGATCGAATGGTGCTTGGTGTTAGATCTCCCTCGACCTCTGAGGGCACTGTGTAAAGGGAACAGAGTACCCTTAACTAAATGGCACGACAATTTATTCCGTGGGGTAGGTGGAAGTTGGTCATTTAGGAAAGGGGGGCGCAGCTACGGTATCCAAACACAATGACCCAGGCAGTGGCAGTGTGGCATCTGAGGATTGGAGGTGGATCGCTCGTTAACCTAGGGGTCATGCTGGCGAGGATATAAATAGGGGACTTAGCATACGTGATCTGTTCCTTGGTAAATGGTTAGTGTTGAAAACCTACAAGGAGTCTGTGCTGTTTTGTGAACCGTGAGTTTTGTCTTGTGTTTGTTAGTGTTTTGTTAACTGTAGTCTGTTTTTAATAGACTACCAGTTGCACGATCCAGAGCTGTAGTAAAAGCCAGCATAAACCCGGACATCACTTTCACCCCTGCATTTCACGGAGAACTGTATTACACCACTTGCATGTATTCACTATCACTAAGAACTGTGTTTGTGTTTTGTGTTTAGTGTTGGTGTGTAAAACTGGACTTTTTGGTTCTGGGTCAAACCGGAATTACAAATCTGAGTGATACACGCCGCTGTATCACTCAACATTATTATTACAGGTGTTTGCCATAAGGCTCTGGACATTGTTAATTAAATCAATAAACACCCTTGCACCTGGAAATCACTGTCTGTCTGTTTTATATTCGCTCTGCACTGCACTCACCACTTTGCCACAGAGACACAGAGACTAGTACAGGAAACCAGTACAACACCACACAGACCGTTCCCACTGCCCCTCCTGAGAGACAGAGACCAGTACAGGAAACCAGTACAAAACCACACAGCCTGATCAAACTGCCCCTCCTGAGAGACAGAGACCAGTTCCAATACCACACAGACCGATCACACTGCCCCTCCTCAGAGACACAGAAACCAGTACAATATCACACAGCCCCCATCCCACTGCCCCTCATGAGAGACAGAGACCAGTACAATACCACACAGCCCCCATCCCACTGCCCCTCCTGAGAGACAGAGACCAGTACAATACCATAGGGTTGTCAAAAATACTGATACTTTGATAGTACCGCGATACCAAATTTCAAAAACGGTTCTGGTCTTCATTAATTATGCATTCGGTAATACCAAAAAACAGAAAGTATCGGAGCACTCTGCACCTGTATAATGAAAATTGCGTGTTTGCGTCCTTCATGTAAAAGACGGAGTCGATTACCTAAAAAAAAAAAAAAGAAAAGCGCTTCCCTTTCTGTCCGCACAGGGACACCATACACTCCAGGTGGAAACAACGACATCGAAACAGCCAGGATTCAGGAGTAAAAGGTTAAGATGGGAGGCACACAAGCCCAGCGCCCCGTGCTCTTAGAAAAAGAGAACAGCAGGAGTACTTAAACTATGAAAGCGAATGAGCAGGGCAAAGCAAAAGATCCACCCAAGCCCATCTGCAAACGGAGCTTTAAGACGGTACAACAAAAGGAGGCAACACCTCAAATCTAGCGAAGCATTTGGCAGACAGGCACCCTGACCTCTTAAAATAATTCAGACAGGTTAGTGACAGCATAGATTATTGAATGAATCACATATATAAGTTAAAAATACATGTCCTCAATGAAAACGATGGGGAAATGTGAAATTAAGAAAGCAAGCTAGCTAACTTACCGCTAATGTGTACGGTGTTGTGCTCTACGTTGGAGTGATAGATAGTATTTGTCTGCTTTCACATTAATGTTACAGATAACCAGCGAGCAAGCAAGCTAGCTAAGATAATACATCGGTAGCTTTGCTAGTTAGCTCATTTCTTTAAACAAGCAAAATATATATGTATATATTTTTTTTTAAATTACATTGAAATAGCAGTGTTTGTATGACAAGAGGCTTGAAGAAACACGTCATGGGAACGCATGATAACAAGTATTTTTGCACCTCTCAGCCACCATGCAGGAACGGGATTTCAACTGTAAAACAGCGCTGCCACTTCACTTGCTATCTGCTGTTCTCCTGGGGGGAACGACTCTAGTTATCTGTCAATGTATCAAACACACTTCACAGATTTCTCCCTGAGGTTAGTCTAGCTTTATTGCGGTCGCCCCCGGGCTTGGCCTTCGACGACGTAGTACACGAGAGCGGTATATCATAGGCGCATATGGCTGTCACTCTTGGAAAGGGGCGGACTGTGGCTTTCTAATTATACCAAATTTACATCGGTGAGAATCTGACTGACTGCTTCACGCTGTGTGAGAGAGCACTGGATGGAGCAGATGCGCAGGATAGCAAAGAAAACATTGCAAAACAAAATAAAATAAGATTGCGTTTCCCTGGTTTTTGATCATTTTCTTTACTTCTATATATTATTTTTATTTCTTGCATTTTCTATAGTTTTGTTATAAATGGCTGTAACTTTTGTTCTGGTGTTCCAATTTTAATTATTTCATTTAGACATGTACCCAAGACCTTGAAGTTTGATTGTAAAATAAAAAAAAAATTCTGCACTGCACTGTCCCCCACCTGGGATTGAACCCACGACCCTCCGGTCAAGAGTCCAGAGCCCTAACCACTACTCCACACTGCTGCCCTACATATCTATACTAAATTTAGTGGGTATCAAATCAAACAATGGATTTTTTTTATTTTCTGAAGCCCCCGTTTGTGCTGATTTATTCCACATATGGTACTCACCTGAAACCCCTGTAGTCACAGTTATAAGCACAAATATAATAACAGTAAAAACTACAGTAATGTACAGAGCACTCACCTGAATCACTTAATAAAAATCTCAAATTCATCCACTTTGTAGTTTTACTTCATCCTCTTTATTTCACTACCAAAAACAAGCAGAACTATTAAAGGGCCAGTCAACCATAGTCCTACACAAAACATTTTCTTAAGTGATAATATGCAAATTCCGTTTACTGCACCTGTACCGTTTGACCTGGAGTCAAGATTGTTTACCTTCATTAAAGGAATGTTCTCTGATTTTGCGTGTTCAGATTTTTTTTTTTTTTTTTTTTTTGCCGTGGTATTGAAGAGGTATCGAGAATCGGGAAACTGAACTGGTATCGTATCGAAGTTCTAAATTCTGGTATCGTGACAACCCTACAATACCACACAGACCAATCACACTGCCCCTCTTGAGAAACACAGAGACCAGTACAATCCCACACAGACCAATCACACTGCCCCTCTTGAGAAACACAGAGACCAGTACAGTACCACACAGACCAATCACACTGTCCCTCTTGAGAGACACAGAGACCAGTACAATCCCACACAGACCAATCACACTGCCCCTCTTGAGAAACACAGAGACCAGTACAGTACCACACAGACCAATCACACTGTCCCTCTTGAGAGACACACAGAGACCAGTACAATCCCACACAGACCAATCACACTGCCCCTCTTGAGAAACACAGAGACAAGTACAATCCCACACAGACCAATCACACTGCCCCTCCTGAAAGACACAGCCCCCATCCCACTGCCCCTCCTGAGAGACAGAGACCAGTACAGGAAACCAGTACAAAACCACACAGCCTGATCACACTGCCCCTCCCTAAGGGACAGAGACCAGTACAATACCACACAGCCCGATCCCACTGCCCGCCTGAGAGACAGAGACCAGAACAATACCACACAGACATATCCCACTGCCCCACATTTTTAATTTAAGTTGGTTTGAATATTTCTAAATTCAGCACAATGGAGTGTTTCCCAGTTCTGTATTAAATACTTCAGACGCAGGTAAACGGGGATCAGCACAATAATGAGACACGCAGGAATCAGCACAATACTGAGACACATGGGGATCAGCACAATACTGAGACACACAGACACACGGGGATCAGCACAATACTGAGACACACAGGGATCAGCACAATACTGAGATACATGGGGATCAGCACAATACTGAGACACGCAGGAATCAGCACAATACTGAGACACATGGGGATCAGCACAATACTGAGACACACAGACACACGGGGATCAGCACAATAGTGAGACACACAGGGATCAGCACAATACTGAGACACATGGGGATCAGCACAATACTGAGACACATGGGGATCAGCACAATACTGAGACACACAGACACACAGGGATCAGCACAATACTGAGACGCACAGACACACAGGGATCAGCACAATACTGAGACACACAGGGATCAGCACAATACTGAGACACACAGACACACGGGATCAGCACAATACTGAGACACACAGACACACAGGGATCAGCACAATACTGAGACACACAGACACACAGGGATCAGCACAATACTGAGACACACAGACACACAGGGATCAGCACAATACTGAGACACAAAGGGATCAGCACAATACTGAGACACACAGACACACGGGGATCAGCACAATACTGAGACACACAGACACACGGGGATCAGCACAATACTGAGACACACAGACACACGGGGATCAGCACAATACTGAGACACACAGACACACGGGGATCAGCACAATACTGAGACACACAGACACACGGGGATCAGCACAATACTGAGACACTCAGACACATGGGGATCAGCACAATACTGATACACACAGGGATAAGCACAATACTGAGACACACAGGGATCAGCACAATACTGAGACACACAGGGATCAGCACAATACTGAGACACACAGACATCAGCACAATACTGAGACACACAGACACACGGGGATCAGCACAATACTGAGACACACAGACACACGGGGATCAGCACAATACTGAGACACACAGACACACGGGGATCAGCACAATACTGAGACACACAGGGATCAGCACAATACTGAGACACACAGACACACGGGGATCAGCACAATACTGAGACACACAGACACACGGATCAGCACAATACTGAGACACACAGACACACGGGGATCAGCACAATACTGAGACACACAGACACACAGGGATCAGCACAATACTGAGACACACAGGGATCAGCACAATACTGAGACACACAGACACACAGGGATCAGCACAATACTGAGACACACAGACACACAGGGATAAGCACAATACTGAGACACACGGGGATCAGCACAATACTGAGACACACGGGGATCAGCACAATACTGAGACACACAGACACACGGGGATCAGCACAATACTGATAGACACAGACACACAGGGATAAGCACAATACTGAGACACACAGGGATCAGCACAATACTGAGACACACAGGGATCAGCACAATACTGAGACACACAGACACACGGGGATCAGCACAATACTGAGACACACAGACACACGGGGATCAGCACAATACTGAGACACACAGGGATCAGCACAACACTGAGACACACAGACACACAGGGATAAGCACAATACTGAGACACACGGGGATCAGCACAATACTGAGACACACGGGGATCAGCACAATACTGAGACACATGGGGATCAGCACAATACTGAGACACACAGACACACGGGGATCAGCACAATAGTGAGACACACAGGGATCAGCACAATACTGAGACACATGGGGATCAGCACAATACTGAGACACATGGGGATCAGCACAATACTGAGACACACAGACACACAGGGATCAGCACAATACTGAGACACACAGACACACAGGGATCAGCACAATACTGAGACACACAGGGATCAGCACAATACTGAGACACACAGACACATGGGGATCAGCACAATACTGAGACACACAGACACACGGGGGTCAGCACAATACTGAGACACACAGACACACGGGGATCAGCACAATACTGAGACACACAGGGATCAGCACAATACTGAGACACACGGGGATCAGCACAATACTGAGACACACAGACACACGGGGATCAGCACAATACTGAGACACACAGGGATCAGCACAATACTGAGACACACAGGGATCAGCACAATACTGAGACACACAGACACACGGGGATCAGCACAATACTGAGACACACAGACACACGGGGATCAGCACAATACTGAGACACACAGACACACAGGGATAAGCACAATACTGAGACACACGGGGATCAGCACAATACTGAGACACACGGGGATCAGCACAATACTGAGACACACAGACACACGGGGATCAGCACAATACTGAGACACACAGACACACAGGGATCAGCACAATACTGAGACACACAGACACACAGGGATCAGCACAATACTGAGACACACAGACACGCAGGAATCAGCACAATACTGATACACATGGGGATCAGCACAATACTGAGACACACACACACACGGGGATCAGCACAATACTGAGACACACAGGGATCAGCACAATACTGAGACACACAGACACACAGGGATCAGCACAATACTGAGACACACGGGGATCAGCACAATACTGAGACACACAGACACACAGGGATAAGCACAATAGTGAGACACACAGGGAACAGCACAATACTGAGACACACAGACACACAGGGATCAGCACAATAGTGAGACACACAGGGATCAGCACAATACTGAGACACACAGACACACAGGGATCAGCACAATACTGAGACACACAGGGATCAGCACAATACTGAGACACACAGACACACGGGGATCAGCACAATACTGAGACACACAGACACACGGGGATCAGCACAATACTGAGACACACAGACACACGGGGATCAGCACAATTCTGAGACACACAGACACACGGGGATCAGCACAATACTGAGACACACAGACACACGGAGATCAGCACAATACTGAGACACACAGGGATCAACACAATACTGAGACACACGGGGATCAGCACAATACTGAGACACACAGGGATAAGCACAATACTGAGACACACGGGAATCAGCACAATACTGAGACACACAGACACACAGGGATCAGCACAATACTGAGACACACAGGGATCAGCACAATACTGAGACACACAGACACACGGGGATCAGCACAATACTGAGACACACAGACACACAGGGCATCAGCACAATACTGAGACACACAGACACACGGGGATCAGCACAATACTGAGACACACAGACACGGGGATCAGCACAATACTGAGACACACGGGGATCAGCACAATACTGAGACACACAGACACACGGGGATCAGCACAATACTGAGACACACAGACACACGGGGATCAGCACAATACTGAGACACACAGGGATCAGCACAATACTGAGACACACAGACACACAGGGATCAGCACAATACTGAGACACACAGGGATCAGCACAATACTGAGACACACAGACACACGGGGATCAGCACAATACTGAGACACACAGACACACGGGGATCAGCACAATACTGAGACACACAGACACATGGGGATCAGCACAATACTGAGACACACAGACACACGGAGATCAGCACAATACTGAGACACACAGGGATCAACACAATACTGAGACACACAGACACACGGGGGTCAGCACAACACTGAGACACACAGACACACAGGGATCAGCACAATACTGAGACACACAGACACACAGGGATCAGCACAATACTGAGACACACAGACACACAGGGATCAGCACAATAGTGAGACACACAGGGATCAGCACAATACTGAGACACATGGGGATCAGCACAATACTGAGACACACACACACACAGGGATAAGCACAATACTGAGACACACAGGGATCAGCACAATACTGAGACACATGGGGATCAGCACAATACTGAGACACACAGACACACAGGGATAAGCACAATACTGAGACACACAGACACACAGGGATCAGCACAATACTGATACACACAGACACACGGGGATCAGCACAATACTGAGACACACAGACACACGGGGATCAGCACAATACTGAGACACACAGACACACGGGATCAGCACAATACTGAGACACACAGACACACGGGGATCAGCACAATACTGAGACACACAGACACACAGGGATCAGCACAATACTGAGACACACAGACACACAGGGATCAGCACAATACTGAGACACACAGACACGCAGGAATCAGCACAATACTGAGACACACGGGGATCAGCACAATACTGAGACACACACACACACAGGGATAAGCACAATACTGAGACACACGGGGATCAGCACAATACTGAGACACACGGGGATCAGCACAATACTGAGACACACAGACACACAGGGATCAGCACAATACTGAGACACACAGACACACAGGGATCAGCACAATACTGAGACACCCAGACACACAGGGATCAGCACAATACTGAGACACACAGGGATCACCACAATACTGAGACACACAGACACATGGGGATCAGCACAATACTGAGACACACAGACACACGGGGGTCAGCACAATACTGAGACACGCAGGAATCAGCACAATACTGAGACACACGGGGATCAGCACAATACTGAGACACACAGACACACGGGGATCAACACAGTACTGATACACACAGACACATAGGGAACAGTACAATACTGAGACACGCAAGGATCAGCACAATACTGAGACACACAATGATCAGCACAATATTGAGACACACATTAATAAGTACAATACTGAGACACACAGGGATCAGCACAATACTGAGACACACAGACACACGGGGATCAGCACAATACTGAGACACACAGACACACGGGGGTCAGCACAATACTGAGACACACAGACACACGGGGATCAGCACAATAGTGAGACACACAGGGATCAACACAATACTGAGACACACAGACACACGGGGATCAGCACAATACTGAGACACACAGACACACGGGGATCAGCACAATACTGAGACACACAGGGATCAGCACAATACTGAGACACACAGACACACGGGGGTCAGCACAATACTGAGACACACAGACACACGGGGATCAGCACAATACTGAGACACACAGGGATAAGCACAATACTGAGACACACGGGGATCAGCACAATACTGAGACACGCAGGAATCAGCACAATACTGAGACACACAGGGATCAGCACAATACTGAGACACACAGACACACGGGGATCAGCACAATACTGAGACACACAGACACACAGGGATCAGCACAATACTGAGACACACAGGGATCAGCACAATACTGAGACACACAGACACACAGGGATCAGCACAATACTGAGACACACAGACACACAGGGATCAACACAATACTGATACACACAGACACATAGGGAACAGTACAATACTGAGACACGCAAGGATCAGCACAATACTGAGACACACAATGATCAGCACAATATTGAGACACACATTAATCAGTACAATACTGAGACACGCAGGAATCAGCACAATACTGATACACACGGGGATCAGCACAATACTGAGACACACAGACACACAGGGATCAGCACAATAATGAGACACACAGGAATCAGCACAATACTGAGACACACAGACACACGGGGATCAGCACAATACTGAGACACACAGACACACAGGGATCAGCACAATACTGAGACACACAGGGATCAGCACAATACTGAGACACACAGACACACAGGGATCAGCACAATACTGAGACACACAGACACACAGGGATCAACACAATACTGATACACACAGACACATAGGGAACAGTACAATACTGAGACACGCAAGGATCAGCACAATACTGAGACACACAATGATCAGCACAATATTGAGACACACATTAATCAGTACAATACTGAGACACGCAGGAATCAGCACAATACTGATACACACGGGGATCAGCACAATACTGAGACACACAGACACACAGGGATCAGCACAATAATGAGACACACAGGAATCAGCACAATACTGAGACACACAGACACACGGGGATCAGCACAATACTAAGACACACAGGGATCAGCACAATACTGAGACACACAGGGATCAGCACAATACTGAGACACACAGACACACGGGGATCAGCACAATACTGAGACACACAGACACACAGGGATCAGCACAATACTGAGACACACAGGGATCACCACAATACTGAGACACACAGGGATCAGCACAATACTGAGACACACAGACACACAGGGGTCAGCACAATACTGAGACACACAGACACACGGGGATCAGCACAATACTGAGACACACAGGGATCAGCACAATACTGAGACACACAGACACACAGGGATCAGCACAATACTAAGACACACAGGGATCAGCACAATACTGAGACACACAGGGATCAGCACAATACTGAGACACACAGACACACAGGGATCAGCACAATACTGAGACACACAGGGATCACCACAATACTGAGACACACAGGGATCAGCACAATACTGAGACACACAGACACACAGGGGTCAGCACAATACTGAGACACACAGACACACAGGGATCAGCACAATACTGAGACACACGGGGATCAGCACAATACTGAGACACACAGGGATCAGCACAATACTGAGACACACAGACACACGGGGATCAGCACAATACTGAGACACACAGACACACAGGGATCAGCACAATACTGAGACACACAGGGATCAGCACAATACTGAGACACACAGGGATCAGCACAATACTGAGACACACAGACACACGGGGATCAGCACAATACTGAGACACACAGACACACGGGGATCAGCACAATTCTGAGACACACAGACACACAGGGATCAGCACAATACTGAGACACAAAGGGATCAGCACAATACTGAGATACACAGACACACGGGGATCAGCACAATACTGAGACACACAGACACACGGGGATCAGCACAATACTGAGACACACAGGGATCAGCACAATACTGAGACACACAGGGATCAGCACAATACTGAGACACACAGACACACGGGGATCAGCACAATACTGAGACACACAGACACACAGGGATCAGCACAATACTGAGACACACAGGGATCAGCACAATACTGAGACACACAGGGATCAGCACAATACTGAGACACACAGACACACGGGATCAGCACAATACTGAGACACACACAGACACCACGGGATCAGCACAATTCTGAGACACACAGGGATCAGCACAATACTGAGACACACAGACACACGGGGATCAGCACAATACTGAGACACACAGACACACAGGGATCAGCACAATACTGAGACACACAGACACACGGGGGTCAGCACAATACTGAGACACACAGACACACAGGGATCAGCACAATACTGAGACACACAGGGATCAGCACAATACTGAGACACACGGGGATCAGCACAATACTGAGACACACAGGGATCAGCACAATACTGAGACACACAGGGATCAGCACAATACTGAGACACACAGACACACAGGGATCAGCACAATACTGAGACACACAGAAACACAGGTATCAGCACAATACTGACACACAGACACACATGGATCAGCACAATACTGAGACACAGACACACAGGGATCAGCACAATAGAATTGCAAACGTAATACCGATCCACAAAAAGGGAGACAAAACCGAACCAGGTAACTACAGACCAATAAGCCGGACTTCTATTATATGTAAACTTATGGAAAGTATAATAAGATCTAAAATGTAAAATTACCTCTATGGTAACAATATCCTGGGAGACAGTCAGCATGGTTTTAGGAAAGGGAGATTGTGTCTATCTAACCTGCTTGATTTTTTGGAGGATGCAACATCGACAATGGATAATTGCAAAGCCTTGATTTAGTCTTTTCAAATAACGAAGACAGAATAACTACAACAGAGGTCAGAGAGCCACTGGCAAACTCAGACCACAACATGGTTTCATTTGAAGTATTTTTTAAAACCCCAAAAGTAATGACTAAAGCTAAGGTTTACAATTTTAGAAAAGCAAACTATGAAGGTATGAAACAGAGACTAACAGAAGTAGATTGGAGTAAAATAGAGAAAACATCCACAGAAAAAGGATGGCTGTTTTTAAAAATGTAGTACTAGAGGCACAAACCAATTACATCCCAAAAGCAGACAAATCTAAATCTAAAACAATATGGCCAAAACGATTTAATAGATCAATTAAAAAAATATATATTCAGTGAGAAAAGGCACTTTACAGAGCATTTAAAAGGGACCAAAAACAAAGTACACAGAAAGCGTACTTGGAACTGCAAACACAAGTCAAAAAGAAGTTAGAAAGGCCAAGAGAGATAGAAATCAATATTGCTAAGGGGCTAAAACTAATTCTAAAATGTTTTCCAATATTATAACAACAAGAGAACATTCAAGGAGGAGGTTAAATGTCTAAGAGACACAAATGGCAAAATCATAGATGAAGAAAAAAAAAAAAATAGCAAATATATTAAATGATTACTTTTCACAGGTTTTTACAAAGGAGGACACTGACAACATGCCCCACGTCGACCTGTTCCTATCCAATTTTAAATAACTTTAGCATAACAGAGGCAGAAGTGTTAAAGGGACTAGGAGCTCTTAAAATAAACAAATCCACTGGGCTGGATGAGGTCCTCCCAATAGTACTCAAAGAAATGAAAAGAAGTTTTACAAACCGCTAACCAAGATCATGCAACAGTCTCTTGACACAGGGTTGTACCGACAGACTGGAAAATTGCAAAGCGTAATACCGATCCACAAAAAGGGAGACAAAACCGAACCAGGTAACTACAGACCAATAAGCCTGACTTCTATTATATGTAAGCTTATGGAAAGTATAAAAGATCTAAAATGTAAAATTACCTATGGTAACAATATCCTGGGAGACAGTCAGCATGGTTTTAGGAAAGGGAGATCGTGTCTAACTAACCTGCTTGACTTTTCTGAGGATGCAAAATTGACAATGGATCATTGCAAAGCATACGACATGGTTTATTTAGATTTCTAAAAGCTTTTGACAAAGTCCCGCATAAAGATTAATTCTCAAACTGAACATGTAGGGATTCAAGGAAATGCATGCACATGGATTGGGGAGTGGTTAACATGTAGAAAACAGAAAGTACTGATTAGAGGAGAAACCTCAAAATGCAGCGAGGTAACCAGTGGTGTACCACAGGGATCAGTATTAGGTTCTCTGCTATTCCTAATCTACATTAATGACTTAGATTCTGGTATAGTAAGCAAACTCGTTAAATTTGCAGATGACACAAAAATAGGAGGAGTGGCAAACACTGTTGCAGCAGCAAAGGTCATTCAAAATGATCTAGACCGCATTCAGAAGTGGGCAGACACATGGCAAATGAAATTTAATAGAAAAAGTGTAAAGTATTGCACGAGCAATAAAAATGTGCATTATAAATATCATATGGGAATACTGAAATTGAAGAAGGGAACTGTGAAAATGACCAAGGAGTTTATGTAGACTCAGAAATGTCTTCATCTAGACAATGTAGGGAAGCTATAAAAAAGACCAACAAGATGCTTAGATATATTGTTAAAAGTGTTGAATTTAAATCAAGGGAAGTAATCTTAAAACTTTACAATGCATTAGTAAGACCTCACCTAGAATATTGTGTTCAGTTCTGGTCACCTCGTTACAAAAAGGACATTGCTGCTCTAGAAAGAGTGCAAAGAAGAGCAACCAGAATTATCCCGGGTTTAAAAGGCATGTTGTATGCAGACAGGCTGAAAGAATTGAATCTATTCAGTCTTGAAAAAAGAAGACTACGCAGCGATCTGATTCAAACATTCAAAATTCTAAAAGGTATAGACAATGTCGACCCAGGGGACTTTTTTGACCTGAAAAAAGAAACAAGGACCAGGGGTCACAAATGGAGATTAGATAAAGGGGCACTCAGAACAAAAAATAGGAGACACTTTTTTAGACAGAGAATTGTGAGGGTCTGGAACCAACTCCCCAGTAATGTAATGTCAGCTTGCACTTGCACTGGACTGCTCCATACCTCACCGTATTCTACTGCTGCTCTTAATTATAACTACGTCCTGTATCTTGTATTTGATTTTACTGTTACAGGTGTCCGTATTCATGTTCTTTGTAATTGTTCTTAATTCAAATCATTCTCATGCATTCACCATCCTTACTGCGTGCTCATACTGGACTTTACTCGTATAAGCAAGTTAACTGCTCTCAGTCGAACTCGCTCTTACATGGAATTATTTACTGGATTCTCTGTTTTTTGCTCTTATTTGAATTTGATCTTATTTTCTGCCGATTTTATTGTACTTTATAACTGCTCTTATCTGCAGTGCGATATTCTACAATGTGATACTTTACAATGTGATATTCTACAATGTGATACTTTACAATGTAATATTCTACAATGTGATACTTTACAATGTAATATTCTACAATGTGATACTTTACAATGTGATATTCTACAATGTGATACTTTACAATGTAATATTCTACAATGTGATACTTTACAATGTGATATTCTGTAATGTGATACTTTACAATGTGATATTCTGAAATGTGATACTTTACAATGTAATATTCTACAATGTGATACTTTACAATGTGATATTCTGAAATGTGATACTTTACAATGTGATATTCTGAAATGTGATACTTTACAATGTGATATTCTGTAATGTGATACTTTACAATGTGATATTCTGAAATGTGATACTTTACAATGTGATATTCTGAAATGTGATACTTTACAATGTGATATTCTACAATGTGATACTTTACAATGTGATATTCTGAAATGTGATACTTTACAATGTGATATTCTACAATGTGATACTTTACAATGTGATATTCTGTAATGTGATACTTTACAATGAGATATTCTGTAATGTGATACTTTATACTAGGGTTGCATATTGGACCGCAAAAACTGGTCCGATATCCGGCTCAGCCCTGTACCACGGTACATACCGTACCGCCATTGGCGAGTCAAAAAAATCGGACTGGACTTTATCATCCGCGGTCCATACCGCTTTCTCTACTGAAGTGGTCAGCGCGGACGCAAATCCCAGATCAGGCTCCCAAAGCTGACTATCAGTCTAAAAAGATGCTTCAGGTGTCTGTCACACTGCCGGTGTTGTAACCAATTCAGTACCCCCTCAGAAACCTGTATCCCCGGCGCATTGCGCATGTGTAAAATGAGATCGTCCCACAGGCGCGTCTGATTTTTCTTTTGCTCGTGTCTCTGTTGTAAAATACGAGTGATGTGCACGCGCAGCAGTTATCGGCTGCGTTTTGCAATCATTTATTTATTTGGGATGTGTATAATCAGTTATAGTTTGTTTACATTAAAAACGTTTTTGCCATGCGCAGTGAAATCAATCTTTATACAATGAATGCTTGATGTATTAACTATGCGACCTGCCTGTTTATAAACGAATGTGCCGATTTCAAAGCAGCCTATTTTTTATATATTTTTGAGGTTTCAAAACTTGAAAGTTGAAAGTAAATGATCATTGAAGTTTTCACGAATGTTGTTGCTCTGTTTATGTCTGGAATAAACACGAGTCGTGTAAATGATATTAAAATGCATAATGTATTACATATAACATTATTGTTTACAGGTATGTGTTTATATATTTATTTGATATACAGCACACACACAAGATTGGTATGAGAAACACAGGGGATACCAAATTAGACAGCTGACAATATCTTAGTCAATGGCTTTCTGTTTACTGATGTTTTAATGTTCTGCTATTATGAATGTTCATTTTCTTGATAGAGAACAACTTATTAAAATACTGTATCATTTAAAAGGATAATTGCTTGAGGTCTCATGGTAAAGAGAATTTAAAAGATCACATGACATGTTCACAGGCTGTGGTTTATGACATGTCAATACATACAATCCGCATGTTGTTTGCTGTGTTGTGTTCTGTCATAACTTCTCACTAAAGCCTCTGTGGGGTTTGGCTTGGTATGTATTGTGTGTGTTTTTTTTTTGTTTTGTTTTTACTGTTGAGCTTTTAAAAAGGTTCATGATTTAAGTCTTAGGAGTGTGCAGTGTTTTATTGCAGCAGGGTTTCCTTCATTGCACTAGTTCCAATCTTTTGAAAACCGAGAGAAACAAAGCTTGTTGGCCCAGTGTTTGTGCGATGCACCGATCCACTATGTCCACTCTCTGTACCGGACTTACTTAAAGTGTACCGGACTTCCATAGATTTGGATCGGACCACTCACGGAACCTGGAGCGGCCCGCATCCCTACTTTGTAGTATGATATTTTGTAGCAATTGTAAGTCGCCCTGGATAAGGGCGTCTGTTCATAAATAAATAAATAAATAAATAATAGGAGGCTAGCGTGTATGATAACAATTTGAAGAAGATTGATGCAAAATCGAAGCAGTTATCGTGTCTCCTATTTAGTGTGGCACACAGACAGAGAGGCAGACCCGTGCAAAGGGCGCCCCTGTTGGAAGGTGAACCCTAAAAACAATTTTGAATGAATAAAATGAATGAAACACACAAACCTGTGACGAGAGCCAGCCTTGAAACGAGTCTGAAGGACGCCGCCATGACAGGTCTAGTTGAACGAGGTCACGTGGCACACACGTGTTTTTAAACAACAAACCCGCCTCCGCCTGACAGAACTTCATTCTGAATCTCCGCAAAAATAATTTGAACGTGTCGACTTCACAAAACTGTCAGAACACAGTCGCTAGATACGTGTGTTTTATTTCTGTAATGATGCATTCAGGTCGTATCTATACAGAATGCACGACGTCGGCGAATATAGTAACAATTCATTTACTAGGTGTCATACCAGCTGTCTGCCAGCAGATGGCGCTCCAGTACTGCGATTAACAGATATTCGCGCTCAACGTTATTTAAAGCTATATTTCCAAATTACCGTATTAATAATAGCATTACGTAATTGATAAGCCATTTCTATTAAGCATATATCTATTTATAAATCACTTTTATCTGACAGTGTTTTTGAAAATAGAATACAGTAAAACATTACAACTGCTATTTATTGTTAAGTAGAAAAATAAAATTGCAGACTTTGCAAAATATATCTGCGTCCCTTATTACAGGTCATGGCTAGTTCACATCAGAGCAAAGGACCTCAGGGTGTCACATGACTGGAACCATGGTTTATATGTTTATACAGATGTAATGGACCTTGTTGTTCGCTCCATTAGAACTGTGAATAGACACAGCTGTTTAATTAGTGCAATGCAGTCTGTCGGCAGGTGCTGGCGATTGCAATTTGGCTGCCCAGACAAAAAGAGAACCGGCGCTTAACACGGTGTGCCTGGACTGGCGATAGACTGCTCTGTGTGAGCACTGCGATGCTATTAGCCTGTTAGTTGATTTGACTACTTGTGGTTCATTGAGCCACTTTGTTGTGGTTTGTGTATTGTTATTTATCATTGTATTGATATTTAACTTCACTAATGATTTATTGAGTTATTCTTTTACCCTGCAAAGGGCTGTAGTGGGTGTGTCTGCCCCTTCTCTTGCCCATTGCACAGAGAATTATTGACTTAATTAGTCTATTCTATTGGTATGGTTCGAAGATTGCTAACTGCCCTGTTTTAATGAATTGTGTATTAATAAACTGTTTGCCCTGAGTTGCTGTTCCTGGTGTCTTTGTGACGTGACTTCACACACTCTCCTCCTTTTATACTAAAAATATATCAATAACTACCGGACCCCCTGGTTAAACAAAGATGGTGTCAGCGGCATGCTATCGTATCATTAATCCATGCCATGAAGGTTCATTACACTGGTTGCCAGCGGTGGGATATTTAGGCTAATTATTTAATTGGGTTATATTGACAGTAAATGACGGAGAGTGGTGAAGCTCATGCCTCAAATGCTACTCGTGTTAGTCGAATTCACCGCCCCTATATAATGTATATACATACACATATAAATACACAGTGGTGGCTCGTGACTTTTTGATAGGTGAGGCACACATCACAAAACAGTTATCACCCCACTCTGGCTAACGTATTAAAAAAGTAAATGTGCTTTAAGCTGATTGCATATATGCCTCCTGAGAGCATTTTAATGCATTCTAATAGACTGCAGTCACTGTGTAAAATATACCACCATCAGTTTAAAAAACGTTAGCTCTGTGAACACAATTT
Organism: Huso huso; assembly: GCA_036884735.1. Classification (NCBI taxonomy): domain Eukaryota; kingdom Metazoa; phylum Chordata; class Actinopteri; order Acipenseriformes; family Acipenseridae; genus Huso; species Huso huso. Next base: position 44,795 of record JAHFZB010000101.1, read on the forward strand.
ACAGAACTTGGCGGATACAATCGTAAACCTTCCCCTAGCAAGTACTTTACATCCCTGGGGGTCCAGCACACACACAATGGAACCTTAGGCAGGTAAAAACAATGTTTACTGTTTCTCAACAGGGTGATAATCTTCCAAACCACACAAAACAAAGAGAATTTAAAAAAAAGGGTAAACCCATAATGAAAAAGTTAGGGTAATCCCCTCCTGCTGGTAAAACTCAGACAAATAATGAAATAAAAAAAAATACAAATAGTGTTCATGCTTCACTGTAACACAAGGAGTCCAGTAAAATATCAAATGTCAGTCTCTAGTTGGTTCCTAGGAAACCCAGCTGTCCACTTGTCTCAACGTCCACTGTCCTCTGAGCCCACACTGCCAATGGACCTCACTGCAACGACACCCCCAACCGCTGATGGATATGGAGCGGAGATCCCGGGAAACCTGAGAGGAGAAGGGGGCAAAGAAGGGAGGCCGTCAGGATCGTTTACACAGGGAAGTAGAGCGATCACATTCACCCGTATGGTCCCGCTGCATATTTCCCCTTGGCCTATCTGACCCTCGCAAATCTTCTTCTCTCTCACCTCTATTCTGGGGCTCGACTGTTGCACCCTGGACTGGACTTCGACGTTGGACAGGTAAGTATCACTCTGGACTGGCCTGGGGCGTGTCCTAACGGAACACACACGCGGCTCTAACTCTGTGTGACTGAGTTATCGATTTAAAATTTACATTTTGTTCAAAGTATTAAATAGATGGATAATAAACGTCATTTCCCTCCTTTTCCAGACAGTACTCGTCCTCTGGAACCAGCAGTGAACTCGTATTCTTGCCCAGGTAAACCACTCTATGAACTGCAGCTGTTCTCTTTGGCAATCCCCCCTTTTTTTCTTTCGCAGGTAGCAGGTCTTCCGATTCAGTCCACTCGACCCTGGGAAACCTCTTCAATGAAGTCGGACCAACAAATAACAAGCAGTCGTAACGAGCCACGTCTCCAACACGCTCAGTGACGGCAAGAAGGTAGAGAATATTCACACAGTTCCATGAGAGTATACAATAAAACGCCTTCTAAAATCCCATGAGTCTCAGTGTCGGTTATGCCGCTCTTGCCAGGGAAGAATTGGCTCCAGGCTCTTGTCAGCCTCCTGTCCTCTTCTCCAGGCCCCGTCGTCGACTGGGGTCAGTTCCCCTGTCCAGTCCCGCCTCCCAGGGCCGAGTGCCTGTTCTCTCTGCTCTTGCCTTGCACAATGGCTGCGGTCATCGGCTTCGCAGGGCCTTCTGGACAAGGCGTCAGCATTCGCATGTTTCTCTCCTGCTTCAGTGCTGGATGACAGTCAAATGCCTGCAGTTGTTCATCTCGCTACTTGTTCCTCCGGCTCCTTAAAGGACATCAGCCACTGAAGCGCTGCGTGGTCCATCCTGTTTGTGATGTGGAGGCCGCAGAGGTAGTGGTGGAAGTGGCGGGTGGCTTCAATGACTGCCAAGATGCAGTACTGGTGCTCGGCTTTGTTCAGCGCCCGGCTGTAGTAGGCAATGACTTGCTCCCCATACGGGCCGACCTGGGAAAGCAGCGTGTCTTTGCTGGCATCTGTGTCCGGGAGGAAGGGAGCCGTAGGATAAGGGCGTCTGCTAAGAAATAAATAATAATAATTTGAGGCCATCGTGGTGAACCTGGGGACGAATCGTCTGTAATAGGACGGCAGGCTCAGGAACCCTCGTAGCTGTCGGGGGTTGGTGGGCATTGGCCAGTACCTCACAGCATCAGTCTTGCCTGGCTCTGTCTTGATACAGTCAGCGTCCACGCAATGCCCCAGGAAGGGGGCCATATTCACAAAGCTGACTTAAGTCGAAGACTGGTCATATGTCATCAATTCGGACTTAAGTCTTATTCACGAACGAGTCTTAATGGAATTTTGGTCTTAACTTTAAGATTACCCTGAAGGAGGCTTAAGTCCAGATCTGTCATTGAAACATTTTTTTTTTCCTGCCATGGCTCGACAGGTGATGGTATATAATTTATTTGTTGATCATCTACATGACAATTGCCCTAAGTGTGTTTTTGTAGACAGGGGAACCCCGTTGTAAGTTTTTGGCGAGACTGAATTGAGAAGTTCATACCGTTTAATAGACGGTCAATTGAAACCCTAACAAATATTTTACAACTCGATCTCCGTCAGCTAACCAAAGTAATGCAATTCCAGCTTTGATGCGGGTGATTTTATTTGTTTATTTATTTATTTATTTATTACAGTATTAAATGTTATTGCAATGTAGATCTGTGACCGAGATGCTGTTGAGTGGCGTGTGTGGTGACGTCACGGACCAGGAAGTACCAGAAACAAAACAGTGGATGGGCAGGTGAATCTGAACGCTGCTGCGGTCAGCGTATTTATTAAATAATAAAACAAAACAAAAGATTCAAACAACAAAACTCAAAACAAAAAGGCGCGTTGGCCAAACAAATAGAAACAAATAAGCGTGCTGGTTTTAACCCAGCACGATACTTAGCAGTTGTTTTTAATCATTCTCTCTCTCCGCTCCCAGGACTCTCCTCTGTACACTCTCTTCCCGCAGCACGGACAGCTGCAGGTTCTTAAACTCTGGCCGAGGGGTTAACTAGCTGTTAATTATCTTATTACCCCTTGGCCACAGTCTGGACAAGTTTAGTAAGGATGTGTGACTGTCAGCTAGTTAAATAATCACTAGCTGATCAGCCACGCATCCTCACAGGGTTTTTAAAATATAAAAACAATAACAAAAGACCTTTTTTTATCCGCCCGCAAACAAAAATACAAATAATAATACAAATACATACAGGGGCGGGACACTCCACCACAAGATCATACCATTATAACTATAATTAGGGCTGTAAACCTACGTTTCATTTATAACAAGCAGCACCAAAAGCACGGCTTGAGAGGAATGAAGACTTCATTAGCAGAGGTAGAAACAAACAAATACCAGCTCCGTTGTAGTTTTGTGTTTGTAGCATTGTTTTTTTTCTAAGTACTAGATTAGCAAAAATGTATTTTGAACTTTCCACAGCTATAAAACAAAAACAAAAACATCTACATCCTGTGTACCCTTTTTCATTTGTCCTACTACTGTTTCTTTGGCTGTTTTCCCTTCTCTCTGGATACTGCATTACAGGAAACTATATCCTGTTTCTAAAAATGCTTGCATCCACTCATTAAAAACCGAGAACGTCTTTATTAAAGGGATACAGAACTAAAAGCAAATAGACAGACAGATAAACAAATATATTTTTTTAATATACTTTATTAACAAATATTCCATTAAATACAATATACATAAAATTACATAACATGCGGCATTGTTTTTATTTCACTGTGATTACATATGGTGTTTATTTATATATATATATATATATATACACACACACAGTGTGTATGTACGTGTGTGTGTGTGTGTATATATATATATACTGTATATTGTAACATAGCAAGGAGGGGGTTAAAATCCTCCCTGCGTAAAACATGTGCACAGGCACATTGTTCTTAGTAGTTTTGCTTTATTGTTTAATTAGTTTTGTTAATTGCTTTATTATTAATTATCCCCTGCACCTGGTAGTTGTTGTTAAATTAGATCCAGGTGCAGGGTATTTAAAGAGTGCACTCAGTTGGCTCAAAGCTGCTGAGTAGAAGGACATGGAAAGGAGTACTCTGTGTCCGAGCAGTCCCAATGTAAGCACTGTGCTGTGTTTAGCTTTGTAAAGCGTGTGTTTTGTTTGCTACGGGTAAACGGGGTATCCGTCCCGTGTTAGGAAGGGCGTTCCTGTATGTTTAGTTAGTGCTCCTATAAGAACATAAGAACATAAGAAAGTTTACAAACAAGAGGAGGCCATTCAGCCCATCTTGCTCGTTTGGTTGTTAGTAGCTTATTGATCCCAGAATCTCATCAAGCAGCTTCTTGAAGGATCCCAGGGTGTCAGCTTCAACAACATTACTGGGGAGTTGGTTCCAGACCCTCACAATTCTCTGTGTAAAAAAGTGCCTCCTATTTTCTGTTCTGAATGCCCCTTTATCTAATCTCCATTTATGACCCCTGGTCCTTTTTTCTTTTTTCAAGTCAAAGGAGGCCCCCGGGTTGACATTGTCTATACCTTTTAGGATTTTGAATGTTTGAATCAGATCGCCGCGTAGTCTTCTTTGTTCAAGACTGAATAGATTCAATTCTTTTAGCCTGTCTGCATACGACATGCCTTTTAAACCTGGGATAATTCTGGTTGCTTTTCTTTGCACTCTTTCTAGAGCAGCAATATCCTTTTTGTAACGAGGTGACCAGAACTGATCACAATAAGAGCTAGGTGTTTGTTTTGTGTTTTATTTTGTTTTTGTGATTATTAAAAATAGAGCATCAGTGCGTGAAAAATCCATTTCCTGTGTCTGGGTCAATTTTTAAAGGGGCAAAGAACCCGAGTGGCAGCGGTTCTGTGACATATATATACACACACATACTGTATATACACACACATATATACAAGTAATCAATGAGAGCCTTACCACTGTAAAATAATTCAACAGGTTGGTTTAATCATACTTTTAAATATAATTATAACGACATCTTTTTAATAGAAAATCACGAAATTCTATAATAAAATATATACATTTTACATTATTTATAGTCACATGACATAATGATAAGTGCCAGTGAAGAAGCAAAATGATTAATCTGTTCCTCAGGCAACAGCTTTCTCTCGAGTGGAAGACAGAAACGCTGGTCTAAATTAAGAACCCCCAGAAAATCGTTTTGTGACGGACTCGATCATAACAAAGTCAGCAAAAGCGACTTAAGCCCATTTTTTGGTCTTAGACTCAAGTCCGCTTTGTGAATATGGCCCTTGACCTCTTGCTGCAGAAACTGGCACTTGTCTGGATGCAGCTTGAGCACAGCCTCTGTGACACAGTGGAGTACCTGGTCCAAAGATGTTAGAGCGGCAACGAATGTACCACAGTGGATCAGAAGGTCGTCTAGGTAGACCAGGCACTCTGTCGGGGGCACTCCAGTCAGCACCTTCTCAATAAGGCGCAAGAACGTCGCTGGGGCATTGCAGAGTCCGAAGGGCATAGCCGTGAACTGCCAGAGTCCACGGCCGGTGGAGAAGGCGGTCTTGGGACGGGATTCTGGGGTGAGGGTGACTTCACAGTATCCACTTCACAGATCTTCTGTTTTTAATAGACTACCAGTTGCACGATCCGGAGCTCTAGCGAAAGCCAGCATAAACCCGGACATCACTTTCACCCCTGCATTTCACGGAGAACTGTATTACACCACTTGCACGTATTCACTATCACTAAGAACTGTGTTTGTGTTTTGTGTTTAGTGTTGGTGTGTAAAACTGGACTTTTTGGTTACGGGTCAAACCCGGGGAATTACAAATACGAGTGATACACGCCGCTGTATCACTCCAACATTATTATTTACAGGTGTTCGCCATAAGGCTCTGGACATTGTTAATTAAATCAATAAACACCCTTGCACCTGGAAATCATTGTCTGTCTGTTTTATATTCGCTCTGCACTGCACTCGCCTGTATTCACTCACCACTTTGCCACACGTGGTGTCAGAAGACGGATGGACTACGCAGCACTGTCGGCGCTGCTGGAGCAGCTGGACAGCAGACGCACTGCTGAGGAGAGACGGAGAGAGGAGAGGTACGCGGAGCTAATTGAGAGGGTCGGACTGGGAGTACAGACAGCAGCAGTACCCGTCATGACGGTCCCAAAGGCGAGGACTCACAAAATGACGGTGGAGGATGACCCAGAAGTCTACTTGGTGGCATATGAGTGGTTGGCTAACACCGCGTCATGGCCCAGAGAGTTCTGGGCAAGCCAATTGGGACCCAGCCTGATTGGAGAGGCACAGGCAGCTTACCAGGCTAAGTCTGATGATGACGTCGCTCAGTATGACCTGGTGAAGCTAGCCATCCTCCGCCGTCTGAATATTACAGAGGAAACCCTCCGAGTGAGGCTCAGAGAGTACAAGAGGTCCCCGAATACACGCCCCAGGGTGGTGGCGCAACAGCTCTGTGACCACATGGTACACTGGCTCACCCCGGCACTGAAAACAAGTGCGCAGATGGGTGAGGCCATTGTTATCGAGCAGTTTTGCCATGTGGTCGGCACCGAGACCCAGGCGTGGATACGGTGCCACAACCCCAACACCCTGGACCAGGCAGTAAAACTTGCAGAGGACTTCGAGGACTCCCTGGAGTCAGCCCAGTCCGGGCTACTCATCGCTCCAACACCGCTGGAGCATCCGAGCACCACACCCTCTCTGCTGCTCCTCCCCCCCCACCACGGGACCGCTCAATGATCTTCTAGACCGCCCGGCCCCAATGGGCAACCTTGCCTCCCCTCCATGGAGACCAAGGTTGGCCCCCAGCTGGGGTAGAGGTGCTACCCCCCCCCCGTTGCCATACCAGCAGCGGGACAGATACCTAACCGCTGTACCCTCCTTTCCCCCTACCTGTTTTAGGTGCCACCAGCTGGGTCATCAGGCCAGGTCGTGCCCATCTGCGATGGAGTGTGACGTGGCCGTATGCAATCTGGCATCAGAAGCGGGTAAGCGAGGGGAAAATGGTTGGGAGGGGCCTTGTATTGTTAATGCAATTTTGGGAAATGTGAAAACCCAGAAGAAGACCCGGAAGAAGACACAAACAAACAGCAGCTGTGGGAAAAACCGAGACGCGAACGTGCTCGGTGTCTTTATTAAATAATAATTCAAATAAAAGAGTTTGAACAAAACACACACAAAACAAACGGGCACAAGGGCCAAACAAAACAGTAAACAAACACAAACGGGACGAAACGGACAAACAAGTACCGTGCTGGTTCTCCAGCACGTAGTAGCAATTGTTATTTACAGTACACGCTCCTTTCTCTCTCACCCGTTATCCACTCTCGAACACACCCAGCCCCGAGTGGATGAAAACATGCTGCTTTTATGCAGTTGTACCGAGACTCGATTGCTAATCAATCATTCAATTGGAATCTCGGTACAACTGCACATGAATTAATTAAGTGCAATCCCGTGACACACAGTATACACATTTTATCTGCGTGAAGTGATGTGCAATCCTCGTGCCTAAATACAAATCTACATTTGAAATCACTGCGTGTTACACACACCCCATTTATATCCGTGTACCAATGACTATACACCAACATTTAACACACTACATGCAACATATAAACAAACAATACGCACAAGGCGGGGTCACACTGACACACCATGCATTAGTGGACACAGGGTGTGGTCAGACTTTAATTAGAGCATCTCTCTTGGACAGTGTGTTGTGGCAGCCACAAGGTCAGGTGGCTATCTCCTGTATCCATGGAGACACGGCAACATACCCCACAGTCAGTGTATACTTATCGGTCGGTCCGATAAAACGTCACCTGATAGTGGGGATGGCGGAAAGGTTACCACACCCAATTATTCTGGGTTGAGACTGGCCAAATGTGGCAATGTGCCCCGCCCCTGTGTGCATATTATGTGTTGTGTGTTGCGTGCGTGTGTTAATGTTGGTGTATAGTCATTGGTACACGGGATATAAACGGTCTGTGTTTCTCGTGTTTAAAAATGTAGATTTGTATTAGGCAACGAGGAGGGCACAAATCACTTCACGTGCTGGTTAAATGTAATATGTGAGCACGGGGTTGCACATAATTAATTCACGTGCTGGGATTCAAGTGAATAATTAATTAGTAATTGAATCCCAGCACAACAGTTTTCATTCAGTCGGGGTTAGGTGTTCGGTGAGTGGAGAACGGGATTGGAGACGGAGGTAAAGATAATAATAATAATAATAATAATAATAGTAGTAGTAGTAGTTGTTAAATCTGCTCACCGTGTTTTGTCTGTGTAGTCCGTTTTGTTTGTCTTTTTATTTTGGCGTATAGTGCCGTGTCCCGTGTTTTGTGTTTAAAACCTTTTTATTTTCTGTTCTGTTTATTAAATGCTGAGCGCGATCACGCGCCCAGCTTCACCAAAACCCAAATCTCTGTCTGTTTATTTCCTGCATCTGGTCTGACGCCACCCACTCCGGCCGTTTTTGTGACACGTGGTGTCCTGCGTGGGATCGACAGCGCCTCCAGGACTCAGGCCAGAGCAGGAACCGCATATCTGGATTAAAAAAAAAAAAAAAAAATGGCAGAAGACGCCATCAAAGTGCAGGACTGGATGCTGGAAAATGCTGGGCTGGAGGCCCAGTCTATACCAGTAGTCGTCCGGTTCCTGCGGTTGATGGACAGGGAGAGATGGGAGGCGTATGCGAGGGAACAGACCGTAAGCACCTGGGAGGAAGGTGTGGGGTTGGTCCTCAGCTACCTGGAGGCAATTATAAGTGGAACAGCAGCCCAGGTAGCAGGTCCACCAGCAGAGGAAGAATGCCTGCTGTCCCGTCTCCACCAGCAGAGGAAGAATGCCTGCTGGTTTTGCGTCCCACAGCCCGAGCGGGAGGAGCCTGAGCTTTCCACAGCCCAAGCGGGAGGAGCCTGAGTGTCCACAGCCCAAGCGGGAGGAGCCCGAACGTCCTACGCCTGAGTGGGAGGAGCCCGAACGTCCCTACGCCTGAGTGGGAGGAGCCCGAACGTCCCTCGCCTGAGTGGGAGGAGCCCAACGTCCACATCCCAAGAGGGGGGTCGGTGCGTCCACAGCCCAAAAGGGAGGAGTGAGTCCCCACAGCCCAAAAGGGAGGAGTCGGTCGTCCACAGCCCAAAAGGGAGGAGTCGGTGCGTCCACAGCCCGAAGAGAGGGAAGTCGGGGCTTCCACAGCCCTAGGACCCAAGCTGCCAGCAGAGGGAGAATGCCTGCTGGTTCCACCTCCACCAGCAGAGGGAGAATGCCTGCTGGTTTCCCCGTCAAAGGCGGAGCCGCACCAGTTCCCTGCAAGAGGCAGAGCAGCACCAGTCCCCTGGAAAGGGGACTACACGCTGCTCCCACCTCCATCGACGGGAGACTACACGCTGCTCCCACCTACACCGGCAGGAGCAGAGCAGCCGGAGCTGCCTCTGCCTCCGCCACCTCCACCGGCAGGAGCAGAGCAGCAAGAGCTGCCTCTGCCTCCGCCACCTCCACCGCTTCCTCCACTAGGAGCAGAGGAGCAGGAGCTGCCTCTGCCTCCACCACCGCCACCGCCAGGAGCAGAGGAGCAGGAGCTGCCTCTGCCTCCACCACCGCCACCGCCAGGAACAGAGGAGCAGGAGCTGCCTCTGCCTCCACCACCGCCACCGCCAGGAGCAGAGGAGCAGGAGCTGCCTCTGCCACTTCCAGGAGCAGAGGAGCAGGAGCTGCCTCTGCCTCCACCACCGCCAGAAGCAGAACAGCAGGAGCTGTCTCTGCGTTCCGCACCTCCACCACAGGAGACGGTGGCGGAGCCCCAGAAAGGGGCTGTCGGCCACGAAGAAGGGGAGGAGGTCTGAGACCACCAACCCCAGCAGCAGTTTCGCTGCCGGAGATCGTGGGGAGGTCCGGAGACCTGCTCCCACTGCAGCTTCTTCGCTGCCGGCAGTACTGTGGTCGGAGCCCCACCAAGGGGAGCTACCGGCTACGAAGGAAGGGGGAGATGTCAGGAGACCAGCATCCCCCGCAGCAATTTCGCTGCAAGCATGGACCAGCATGCTGTCAGCCGTGCCACTACCGGCAGGGGTGCTGACAGCATTGCCAGCCATGGGCCCACTGAAGCCTCCCCTTCCCAGCCGAGACTTTGTCCTGGACTGCTGGATTTTTAAGGGGAGGTGGCCGTTGAGGCCATGTGTGCTTTGCACAGGGGGTATATGTGGCAATGTGCCCGCCCCTGTGTGCATATTATGTGTTGTGTGTTGCGTCGTGTGTTAATGTTGGTGTATAGTCATTGGTACACACGGGATATAAACGGGTCTGTGTTTCTCGTGTATTTAAAAATGTAGATTTGTATTTAGGCACGAGGAGGGCACAAATCACTTCACGTGCTGGTTAAATGTAATATGTGAGCACGGGGTTGCACATAATTAATTCACGTGCTGGGATTCAAGTGAATAATTAATTAGTAATTGAATCCCAGCACAACAGTATATATAGATGCACATTTTCATTCAGTCGGGGTTAGGTGTTCGGTGAGTGGAGAACGGGATTGGAGACGGAGGTAAAGATAATAATAATAATAATAATAATAATAGTAGTAGTAGTAGTTGTTAAATCTGCTCACCGTGTTTTGTCTGTGTAGTCCGTTTTGTTTGTCTTTTTATTTTGGCGTATAGTGCCGTGTCCCGTGTTTTGTGTTTAAAACCTTTTTATTTTCTGTTCTGTTTATTAAATGCTGAGCGCGATCACGCGCCCAGCTTCACCAAAACCCAAATCTCTGTCTGTTTATTTCCTGCATCTGGTCTGACGCCACCCACTCCGGCCGTCTTTGTGACACCAAACTATAGAGAATTGGTGAAATTAATGGCAGTCCCGACTGCACACGTAAACGTGGCAGAGAAAGACGAAAGGGAAATGATTGGTAATGTGTTTCCCTTTCAAACTGAAATGTTTTCTTCACTGTTCCGCCTGAGAAAAACAAATAGAGAGAAGGATGCGGAAATGGGAGGGAGCATTAATGAGACAAGGCTGGGGGCTGGTGGGAGCCTGCTACAATGGTAACAAAATCCAGTCAAGGGGGGGGTCGGAACACGGTGTGACCGAGAGGGCGAGGTTACTGGGCCATCAAAGGCAGATGTTACTCCCGCCCCTCTCAATATACCGGACATGTAGCACTCAAGCGTGGACATAGTGTGGGGCCAAAATAACGACCCCTCACTAGTGCACACTTGGGGACAGGTCCAGTCTATTGAAGGTAAGGATGTTGATGACGCTGGGGCACTAGTATTTCCACACTTCATTATCAAGGGGCAATTACTATATAGGGTAAACCTTGCCGCGGGCACAGGACAGCCTGTAACACAATTATTGGTTCCCCCGTCTTGTCGACTGGAGGTCATGAGGCTGGCGCATGATATCCCTTTTGCGGGGCACCTCGGAGCTGACAAGACAAAGGAGTGGATATTGGCTTGATTCTATTGGGTAGGTCTTCATACTGATGTGTTGAAATATGTAGCCACATGCCCAGACTGCCAGCGAGTAGCGCCGGGTCGAGTGCGCCCCGCCCCTTTGGTTCCACTATTTCCACTCCTTTTGAACGCATTGCAATGGACATAGTGGGCCCTTTGCTACCTTCTGACTCTGGGTATACGCATATATTAGTAGTGGTAGATTATGCAACACGATACCCGGAGGCAGTTCCATTGAGGTCCACTAGTGCCGCTGCAATAGCAACCGAGCTAGTGCAGATTATGGCTAGAGTAGGGATCCCCAAGGAGATCTTTACTGATCATGGAACTAACTTCTTGTCTAATACGTGTGATAAAGTGTGGGGTAAAGTGAGGGGGGCGGGTACATAGGGCCACGCCTGGAAAGAAGCATATACCCTTTCTGACCACTGAGATAAGAAATGTAGTTCAGGGAGATAATGGCGGCGGGCTAAAAGACTACATTTCCCAAGGGGCTTGGAGTGGGTAGATTACAGGAGAATGGGTTGCACCTGTGCATAATTAATGATGAGTATTTAAACGCCCTAACTGAGGGGTTCTCTGGGAATGTGGGGCTAACGTCTGTGAACAACAGAGGAGACTGGAGTGAAGGAAAATTAAATAATGGTAATAACAAGAACTATTGTAGGTTGTGTGTATTGGTTTGAGTTTGTTTGCTTAGCTGCCTGGGTGACAGTTAGGGTAAACGGCTGTTGTATTAGTAAGTTCTCCAAAAAAAAGAGATAGAGTTTTATTTTGTTTTGTAATTTTTGGTTTAAAAATGTGGTGACTCTGTGTCCCTTTGACAGGACACAGTAAAACTAATAAACACACAGGCCCCACCCTGTTTAGACCTTATTTCTGTTGTCTGAGTGTAATTGCAACACCACACTAGAGGACCGCTGTGAAAGACCTGCTGAGTACTGTGGTAAATAACACTCCACGTTGCTACATACGCTACAGCAAGCAGGCCCGTATTAAGGTATTTGGAGGCCCAGGGCTACTGACATTTCACTTGCCTACTGTGTGGCCTACAGTAGGCAAGTAGTTGGCGCTACTCTCAAGCCTCCTTAACATTACAAAGTATAAAAACACATTTGACTTACCATTGCTAGATTTTATGCTTTCTTGCCTTCAAACTTGAGAATTCCTTAACAATGTCCGTGAAGTCCAGTTGGCGAAGCAGGTCATGTTCAATCGACATGAGACTTAAATGATTGAGTCTCTGTTGCCCCGTAGTGGACCTAAGCCGGTGCTTAATCAGTGCCAACTTTGAAAACGACCGCTCACCCCCCGCGTTTGTGACCGGTAAGGTGAGGAAAATCCTCAGTGCAATATCCACATTTGGAAATACAAATTGCAGCTGTTTCTTCCGCAGCATTTGTAGCAAGTTTCTTGGAGATGTGTCATTTGTGTCCTTTGAGAAATGAATGAACTGTATCAATTCATCAACAAAGTCCTCCTGTAGATCATTGTGATACCTCACTTGTAATTTGTGGGCAGCCGTGCCTAGTTCATCGTTAGACAGAGACATTAGATTTGTCAAAAAGCTGAAGTGGGCGCATGTTTCTTTGTATGCGTCGTGCCTGTGTTTTAACTCGTGTTCAATTTGTCAATCATTGCAAAAAACACCTCAACACTAAATTTGTCTCTTCCTGACAAAATGTGGTCTGGCTCCACTGACTCATCTGATTTGACGTTTTCTCTTTATATGTCGACTCTTCTCGCCCTTGAACTCTTGTGACACGTTATATGACATGTCCTTTGCTTTTTCCTCAGATGTGTCAAACTGCATACGCAGGTCCTCAACAAAATCAATGAGGGAGCTTACTAAGTTCACTGCTGTTACCAGGTCTAGATCTACAGCTTGGAGGGCAACGCTAGTGGACTGAAAGCATTGAAGTACTGTATTCCAAAATATGCATAGAAAGGCCATTTCTAGCTTTGTCATTTTATTGAAAAGGGACTGCGCATCAGCGCGTGGGCTAGAATTCTGTGTTGTATCATCTGAAAGGTTTTTCAAGGACTCCTGAATATTTGCATAATTCAGGAAAAGGGCTTTGGTGGCCTGTGCATGAGCTGACCATCGTGTGTCAGACAGGTCTTTAAGTGTCTCCACATGCTTGTTTTCGTTTAGGTCAAGTCCATCTTTGATCAATTTCCAGCGGCGGGGTGACGTGGAGCGGAAGTTGAAGAGTGACTGAATAATGCGGAAAAAATTGTTTGCCTCTGTGCAGCAATCCATGCTGCTCATTCCCACTAAATTAAGAGAGTGAGCTGCACAGGGAACCCAGTCTGTTAGAGGATTCACCTCTTGTATGCGCAAACTCAATCCCTTATAAGTTCCGGACATGTTACTGGCATTGTCAAAACACTGTCCTCTACAGTTCTGAAGATCAATGTTCATGCTCTCTAAAATGTTTGTGACTGACTGAAAAAGTGATTCACCCGTGTGGCTAAGGATTGGTAGAAATTTCAGGAAACGTTCGTAAATCTGGCCCTCCTGTGACACGTAGTGAATAACAAACGTCAACTGGTCAATGTGTGAAACGTCGGGAGTAGAATCAACTACGATGGAAAAATACTTCGCCTTTTGCACCTGAAGTATTATTTCAACTAATACCCTCTGTCCCATTAAAGCAACTAATTCCTCTCAGATAGTGGATGATAAATATGAGGGAGTCCCCCTTCCCTTATTCCCATACTTCCTCATGTGTTCAGCGAGAAAAGGATCGAACTGACTAAGTAATTCCAAAATGCCAAGATAATTACCATTATTGGGGTAACCGAAGAGTTCATTGTCTCCTCTAAAGGCGAGGCCGTGCTCTGCCAGAAACTTGATCACAGAAACAACCCGCCTGAGTACCTCACTCCAGTATGCCTGTTCCTCTTGACACTGTGTTTTAAGCAAAGCATCTATACCATTGATCTGAGTACGTGCAATCCATGTTAGCATTGCATTTCGGTGGGAGCTCCTAGCCTCATGCTCCTCTACACGAGCATGTTTGCATGTTTCCAGTCACTGAACCCCGAATCGATAAATGCTGATGAACGTGTCCCCTCTTGAAATAGACGACAAATGAAACAATACACATTGCTGGTGGAGGGTGAGTAAAGGAGCCACTCTCGTGGCACGCACTCCCCGTTTTTGAGAGTTTGTGTGAATAAAGTTTTTGAGAGGCATCTGCATTGAGTTTTGTAAATTCTCTCTGAGGCGGAAAAATTACTGTCTTTATTCTGGCAAATAAGGGGGCCCTTGCTCACCCAGTGTGATCTCACCTCCTCAGTTATCGGACCCCGACATGCCGTATCAGAGCTAGCAATAGCATTATCTGTTTCGTAAGTTTCTCCCGCCTTAAGTTCGCAGTTCAATGGCTAGCTCTCATTTTTCTCATCTGCTGTAGTGGCAATGCACTCAGCGCTAACCGACTCGCTGCTCTCTGCTTGCTCCTCTGACTCATGTGGCTCTTCCTCACTTTCATTCTTCTGACACTGACTTTTAAAGAATGTAGTTATTTTTGGTGTACTATTTATAACCTCCTCGGCTTTAGCTAGTTTGAGTTTAGTGATTTTTCTTTTTTTTGCACCGCTCTTGTATTTCTGTGACATGTTTGCCGCTAGCTACTCAGCTTAGCTTGTTTTAGTTGAACGCCAGTGGATATAGCTAGCATAAGATTTTTTTATTGCGTCAAATAACTACGTCATGCCAAAAGGACACAAAATGTTTTAAAAAAAAGCAAATTGTTTAGTTTAGTCCATGATTTTTTATTAGTCAACCGTTATCAGTTTGACTTTACAGGGACGGCGGGGCCCCCCTAGGAGGCGGGGCCCTGGGCTTCAGCCCATGTAGCCCATTGGCTTAACACGGCCCTAACAGCAAGTATACAAAATATTAAAAATACGTCCCATCAGGATGTCTGTTTATCATCCACAGACGAACGGTTTGCTGGAACATTTTAATCAGTCCCTGAAGGTGATGCTGAGAAGATTTGTGAATCAGGAGCAGAAACATTGGGCATCACTTCTCCCCTACCTCCTTTTTGCAGTGAGAGAGGTGCCTCAGAGTTCGACAGCGTTCTCCCCCTTCGAGCTCTTGTACGGCCGACAGCCTCGCGGCATCCTCGATCTGTTGAGAGAGGGGTGGGAGGAGCACAAAGGCTCGTCCAAAAATGTAGTGCAGCATGTGCTCCTAGTAAGAGATCCTCTGGATTTGGTCGGTCGTTTGGCCCAGAACAATCTCAAATCGGCTCAGCACCGACAACAGCAGCATTACAATCAAAATGCATTAATTCGAACCTTTCGACCTGGAGACAAGGTAATGCTGCTGCTTCCCTCCTCAGAATCAAAACTATGTGCTAAATGGCAGGGGCCATATGAAGTGATTCGGGCTATAGGAAAGGTGAATTATGAAATTAGACAGCCCGATCGCCATAATGAAAAATAAAATTATCATATAAATTTATTAAAGCCCTGGCAGGCAAGGGAGGCCTTATTTATAGCCCCAGGCAATATAGAGGATGATTTGGGCCCCGAGCTAGAGACCTCTAGCACAAAGGACATTTCGATGGGGGAACAGTTACTTCCTGATCAGCAACAGGAGCTGCGTATGTTAATTGAGGAATTCAACGATGTTTTCTCTGACATGCCGGTGGAACTAACCTTGTTGAATATGCCATTGTCTCTCCCCAGGTGTCACAGTGCGAGAGACCTTATCGGTTCAGAAAGTCGACAGTGGCGTTCGAGGTAAGGTATGGGACATGCTCGAGCTTGGGGTGATTGAACTTTCCAGGAGCGAGTGGTGCAGTCCAATTGTGATAGTGGCCAAAAAGGACGGCACCAACCGCTTCTGCGTTGATTTCCGCAAGGTAAACGCTATTGCCAAGTTTGATGCCAATCCCATGCCTCGGGTCGACGAGCTTCTAGATAGACTGGGGACGGCAAGGTTTATTTCCACTCTGGATCTGACGAAGGGATATTGGCAGATCCCGCTAACTCCCGTTAACTCCCGTTAACCTGCTGCCTTCCAGAGACTGATGGACCAGGTTTTACATCCAAATCGTGAATATGCGGCAGCGTATATTGACGACGTGGTGATTTATAGCTCCACCTGGCAAAAGCACTTGGCTAGGATCACAGCCGTCCTTCAGTCTCTAAGGGCAGCCCGGCTGACAGCTAACTTGCGAAAATGTGCGACACAATATTTGGGATTTATAATGAGGAATGGCAGGGTGAAACCCATTGTCACTAAGGTCCAGGCCTTGGTGGAGGCGGCAATCCCCAAAACCAAGGCTCAGGTGAGGTCTCTACTGGGGTTAGCCGGTTATTACCGCCGCTTTATCCCAGAGTATGCCACAGTGGTTAATCCCTTAGTTGACCTCACCAGAAAGAGTGCACCAAATTCAATTAAATGGTCAGAAGAATGTCAGGGGGCGTTTGATATTGTTAAGCAGAGACTTTGCCAGGCCCCAGCTCTCATCACTCCAGACTTCACCAAGAGATTCATCCTCCACACCGATGCTTCGGATGTCGGTTTGGGTGCAGTCCTGTCCCAAATGGTAGATGGAGTAGAACATACCATTCTGTATATAATTAAAAAGATGCTCCCTCGGGAGCGCAACTACTCAGTTGTCGAAAAAAAAGAGTGTTTGGCCATCAAATGTGCTACTCACTCTTTGAGATACTACCTGCTGGGGCACTCATTTGATCTCGTCACTGACCACGGCCCACTCAAGTGGTTAAGCATAAGGAAGGACAGCAATGCCCGGATAACTCGGTGGTATCTGGCATTGCAGCCCTTCATGTACCACATGGTACACCGTGCGGGGAAAGACCACCAAAATGCGGATTGTTTTTCCCCCCGAGAGGGGGAAGAAATGGGAAAGGTAGATTTAGCCGAGTGTTCCTTCGGCTCCACTCTGAGCGGTGGGATATGTGACAGAGATCGAATGGTGTTTTGTGTTAGATCTCCCTCTCGACCTCTGAGGGCACTGTGTAATGGGAAAAAGAGTACCCTTAACTAAATGGCACGACAATTTATTCTGTAGGGTAGGTGGAAGTTGGTCATTTAGGAAAGGGGCGCAGCTACGGTATCCAAACACAATGACCCAGACGGTAAACGGTGTGGCATCCGAGGATTGGAGTAGCGGATGCGCTCGTTAACCTAGGGGTCATGAGCGAGGATATAAATAGGGGGGTAGCGTACGTGATCTGTTCCTTTGTGAATGGTTAGAAAGAACCAAAAGGAAACCCTGCAATTGTGAGAACCGTGAGTGTTGTATTTGTTAGTCTGTCTTGTAACATTGTTCTGTTTGTGTCGTTTTAAGACTACTAACACTATCAAAACAATTACACTACCAGCACTTCCCTGTTTCACAACGTACTGTCTTTTCAGCACAAGCACTTAAATCACGCACCGTAGGAACTGTGTCTGTGTCTTTGTGTTTTGTTTGGGTGATAAAACTGGACTTTTTGGTTGCGGGTCAAACCCGTGGGAGTTTACAAAAACCGAAGTGATACACGCCGCTGTAATCACTTCCAACATTATTATTTACAGGTATTTGCATTTAAGGCTCTGGACATTGTAATTTATCAATAAACACCATTGCACCTGTTAGTAATTGTCCGTGTGATTCGTACCTGCACTGCACTCACCTGTATCCACTCACCACTTTGTCACAAAGGCCATCTTATGGAAGGCCATCTGGGTAGAAAATGTGTTGTGTAGTACACGTTTATGGCAAGCCATCAGGGCCATAAACGTATTGACACAACGCGTAAGGAATTTTGGCAACGCAGTGTGAAAGTGCCAATGAAAGGGTAGCATTCTCATCACATGACTGTTTCACTACGCATATTAATGCACATAGCCAATCAGTGTATCGTTTTTAAATCACGTGGTACTTTGTAACCCCGCCCACATTGCACTGTGGAATTTGATACACAGCCAATCCCAACTGCCCTTATAGGGCTGCATAATAACTGCTCAAAACACTGACCTGCTCACAGAGAAAGAAGATTGACTTTATAAGCAGAAAATATATAATTCTGCTTGTACGTGTATGTACAGACGTGCTCAAATTTGTTGGTACCCTTACAGCTCATTGAAATAATGCTTCATTCCTCCTGAAAAGTGATGAAATTAAAAGCTATTTTATCATGTATACTTGCATGCCTTTGGTATGTCATAGAATAAAGCAAAGAAGCTGTGAAAAGAGATGAATTATTGCTTATTCTACAAAGATATTCTAAAATGGCCTGGACACATTTCTTGGTACCCCTTAGAAAAGATAATAAATAATTGGATTATAGTGATATTTCAAACTAATTAGTTTCTTTAATTAGTATCACACATGTCTCCAATCTTGTAATCAGTCATTCAGCCTATTTAAATGGAGAAAAGTAGTCACTGTGCTGTTTGGTATCATTGTGTGCACCACACTGAACGTGGACCAGAGAAAGCAAAGGAGAGAGTTGTCTGAGGAGATCAGAAAGAAAATAATAGACAAGCATGGTAAAGGTAAAGGCTACAAGACCATCTCCAAGCAGCTTGATGTTCCTGTGACAACAGTTGCAAATATTATTAAGAAGTTTAAGGTCCATGGAACTGTAGCCAGCCTCCCTGGGCGCGGCCGCAAGAGGAAAATCGACCTCAGAGTGAACAGAAGGATAGTGCGAATGGTAGAAAAAGAACCAAGGATAACTGCCAAAGAGATACAAGCTGAACTCCAAGGTGAAGGTACGTCAGTTTCTGATCGCACCATCCGTCACTTTTTGAGCGAAAGTGGGCTCCATGGAAGAAGACCCAGGAGGACTCCACTTTTGAAAGGAAAACATAAAAAAGCCAGACTGGAATTTGCTAAAATGCATATTGACAAGCCACAATCCTTCTGGGAGAATGTCCTTTGGACAGATGAGTCAAAACTGGAGCTTTTGGCAAGTCACATCAGCTCTATGTTCACAGATGAAAAAATGAAGCTTTCAAAGAAAAGAACACCATACCTACAGTGAAACATGGAGGAGGCTCGGTTATGTTTTGGGGCTGCTTTGCTGCGCCTGGCACAGGGTGCCTTGAATCTGTGCAGGGCACAATGAAATCTCAAGACTATCAAGGCATTCTGGAGCCAAACGTGCTGCCCAGTGTCAGAAAGCTCTGTCTCAGTCGCAGGTCATGGATCCTCCAACAGGATAATGACCCAAAACACACAGCTAAATGCACCCAAGAATGGATAAGAACAAAACATTGGACTATTCTGAAGTGGCCTTCTATGAGTCCTGATCTGAATCCTATCGAACATCTATGGAAAGAGCTGAAACTTGCAGTCTGGAGAAGGCATCCATCAAACCTGAGACAGCTGGAGCAGTTTGCTCAGGAAGAGTGGGCCAAACTACCTGTTAACAGGTTCAGAA
Organism: Huso huso; assembly: GCA_036884735.1. NCBI lineage: Eukaryota > Metazoa > Chordata > Actinopteri > Acipenseriformes > Acipenseridae > Huso > Huso huso. The sequence continues at coordinate 64,273 of JAHFZB010000101.1, forward strand.
GTCTCATTGAGAGCTACAGAAAACGTTTGATTGCAGTGATTGCCTCTAAAGGTTGTGCAACAAAATATTAGGTTAAGCGGTCCCATCATTTTTTGTCCATGCCATTTTCATTTGTTTTATTATTTACAATATTATGTTGAACAAAAATCAAAAGCAAAGTCTGATTTCTATTAAATATGGAATAAACAATGGTGGATTCCAATTACTTTTGTCAGTTTCAAGTTATTTCAGAGAAAATTGTGCATTCTTCGTTTTTTTGTGGAGGGGTACCAACAAATTTGAGCACGTCTGTATATGCATCTTAACTGTTAGTATTTATAATTCTCATTCAGACAAGTCAGGTTAAGATTTTTATGTATTTTTTTTAATAAAACAAAGAAAATGTTTACATTACGGTGTCTTGCATGGTGTTTCAAAACTATTATTTTTAATAACATTGACAATTCATGTATGAAATGTAATTAGTAATGTAGCGGGGTTGCTCACATTACTTAAATAAGCACGTTTGTCTTAATTAAGAACATAAGAACATAAGAATGTTTACAAATGAGAGGAGGCCATTCAGCCCATCTTGCTTGTTTGGTTGTTAGTAGCTTATTGATCCCAGAATCTCATCAAGCAGCTTCTTGAAGGATCCCAGGGTGTCAGCTTCAACAACATTACTGGGGAGTTGGTTCCAGACCCTCACAATTCTCTGTGTAAAAAAGTGCCTCCTATTTTCTGTTCTGAATGCCACTTTATCTAATCTCCATTTGTGACCCCTGGTCCTTCTTTTTGTTTTCAGATCGAAAAAGTCCCCTGGGTCGACATTGTCAATCTTGAATCAGATCACCGCGTAGTCTTCTTTGTTCAAAACTAAATAGATTCAATTCTTTTAGCCTGTCTGCATACAGCATGCCTTTTAAACCCGGGATAATTCTGGTTGCTCTTCTTTGCACTCTTTCTAGAGCAGCAATATCCTTTTTGTAACGAGGTGTTAATGCTCTCCTGTTCGCAGCTCCAGTACGTGTAAATTAATTGATTGTGGAGAAGCTGAGCACCTGGTATAAATGTTCCTGATTTCATGATTACAGAGCAGGAGTATTAGCAACTGGACCCTGATTCGACGGCATAGTTCAAACAGAGGCAACAGACAGGATTCTTAACAATGGTTGCTCTTCATTAAGCTGCTCAAACAGCACTTCTGCACAGGCGCTTACAGTAGCCCTAATAAGTGCTAGATACAGGCAGTGACAGAGACACACACAGAAACGAGAGGGGAAGGCCACCACTGAGGGAGACAGTCATCTGGGGTGGCCACGCCAACATTGGTAAACACACGGTAGGGGGGACACGGGGACACAACTGGCAACAGATGCATCAAAGGCAACCAAATAAACACATAATTAATAAACAACAACAACAAGGACAGTGAGGTTTGCTCGGCCGCACGGCATTCTGGGACGCCGCTGCAACAGTTCTCTGTCAGTCGTGCAGGCGGCAGCAGCAGGCGCGCTACAGTGTTTTGGTTATTGTTTTTAATTAACGGGCATTGCAAACCCCATGTCGTGACTGTGTATTCTAGATCTGCCCTGTTAAGTGTAGTTACCACCTGTATTTAATAAAACGATGTGCATTGCCCTACATAATATTGTGTTTTAAAAATATTCAAAGGCTGAGATTCCCTGATCACTTTTGGAAGAGCATGGAAAATGTGAGGCGACTTTTCATTGGATCATTTAGTACACGTATTATCTTCTTTAAATTCCTTGGCTCTTATTTCATTTCTAAATAACTGATTGGCCCAGCTGTGTACGTGTAGTTAATAAAATATAACGCGTGGTGTATCACAGTACTACACGTAGTAATTTATTAGAAACGTGTACTAACAGCACATGTTTTTGACCCAGATGGCCTTCCATATTTCTCTAGTAGCTGCGTGTGACGTAAAACGGAGAGCAGCCACGGGATACGAGAACTCACCCGATGTCTCTCATACAACAAGTGACAACCTACACACAACGTAGATCACGTGACACACACGTGTTTTTAAACAAACCCCCTGACATAACTTTATTCAGAATCTCCGCATGAACGACGTAAACATTATGACTTCACCCACAACACTATCAGAACACAGTCACGAGATACGTGTGTTTTATTTCTATAATGATGTATACAGGTCGTATCCTATAGAGAACATAGAGTGCTTGTGATATTTATAAGGTGTCATACCAGCTGTCTGCCAGCAGATGGCGCTCCAGTACTGCGATTAACAGATATTCGCTCTCAACGTTGTTTAGAGCTCTATTTCCAAATGACCGTATTAATAATAGCATTACGTAATTGATAAGCCGTTTCTATTAAGCATATTTCTATTTACAAATCACTTTTATCTGACAGTGTTTTGGAAAATAAAATTGTAGCAAAACATTACAACTGCTATTTCTTTTTAAGTAGAAAAATAAAGTTTTAGAAAATGTACCTGCGACCCTTATTACAGACAATCAATCAATCAATCTTTATTTTATATAGCGCCTTTCATAGTGGACCTCCATCACAAAGCGCTTTACAAGATAGTGAGGAACAATGCATAATACATTAAATACAGTGAAATACAGGGCATAGTACATTAAATACAAACAGTAAAAAACAATGCAAATACATTAAATACAGGCTAGGATGTGAATTCTAAACATTGTGGATGCGTGTGTCAAGCAGAATCATACAGATAAGATGGAGTAAAAAAAACTGAAATAGCAATTTAGACAACAGCTAATAACAGATACCAGGCTTAGAGCGCGTTGAAAGCAAGAGAGAACAAGTGGGTCTTGAGAGTTGATTTGAAGCGAGCGACTGTGGGAGCATCACGCACCAAAGCTGGGAGAGAGTTCCAGAGAGTCGGGGCCATGAAGCTAAAAGAGCGTCTCCCAGTGTGGTGCACTTTTGCTTGGGTACAACAAGCAAGCCAGAGTCAGAGGACCTCCGCTTGTGTGCAGGGACATAGCGGGTCAGCAGATTGGAGAGATACTCTGGACCTGTGTGATGAAGGGCCTTGTAGCAAGCAAGAGAATTTTGAAAGTAATCCTGAACTTGACAGGTAGTCTGTGCAGCTGGGCAAGACAGGGGGTAATGTGATCATGTTTTTACATCTGGTAAGGATGGGTAGTTCACATCAGAGCAAAGGACCTCAGGGTGTCACATGACTGGAACAATGGTTTTTATTTTTTACAGATATAAAATACAACCTTTTTATATTTCAATTTAAATTGGTGGTCAATATAGACTTCATGAAAGAAAGAAAGAAAGAAAGAAAGGCAGGTGTTTGGTGCAGCGGGTTAATGTTAATGCACTAGACCAGCCTTTCACCTTCCTCTGCTGGCCTGGGTTCCAATCTGGGGGTTAGGTTGAGCAGCGGGTTAATGTGAATGCACTAGACCAGCCTTTCAGCTTCCTCTGGAGGCCTGGGTTCCAATCTGGGGGGCTAGGTGGCGCTAGTGGGTTAATGTTAATGCTAATGCACTGGTCTAGTCTTTTCAGACAGTAAAGTGCACTTCTCGTAAGGTAGGTATTACAGGGAGCGCATTGAGACACAGCCTTGTGTTATTCTTCAATGTGGAAAACGCTGCTCTACCCGGTAACAGCAGCACAGGGAGCCTGTGAATTTTGTGATTGGTGGATGTGAAAGGGTGCTGATTTAAACCACAGACAGCAGAGAGCAGTTTCAGTTCTCTTGTGAAGTTCACAAGTAGCAGGTGTGTGTGAGTGTGCTGTGACAGAGCTAGCCAGAGACCAGACCCTCTCACTGCACTGGAAACATCACATCTGGATACAGTCAGGACTTGGATACTGTGTGAACATGAAGTCCTGTGTGTTCCTGGCCACGCTGCTGCTGACTGTGTGGACCGCGGTGCAGGCTGAGACCGGTAAGGAACCGAACACTGTAGATAAACTGTGTATATGAACTTAAGCACCGAACACTGTGTATAATGTGCTGTATATTTAAATGAGCACTGAACACTGTGTATAATGTGCTGTATATTTAAATGAGCACTGAACACTGTGTATAATGTGCTGTATATTTAAATGAGCACTGAACACTGTGTATAATGTGCTGTATATTTAAATTAGCACTGAACACTGTGTATAATGTGCAGTATATTTAAATGAGCACTGAACACTGTGTATCATGTGCTGTATATTTAAATGAGCACTGAACACTGTGTATAATGTGCTGTATATTTAAATGAGCACTGAACACTGTGTATAATGTGCTGTATATTTAAATGAGCACTGAACACTGTGTATAATGTGCTGTATATTTAAATGAGCACTGAACACTGTGTATAATGTGCTGTATATTTAAATGAGCACTGAACACTGTGTATCATGTGCTGTATATTTAAATGAGCACTGAACACTGTTTATCATGTGCTGTATATTTAAAGCAACTAAAGCATGCAGGGCAAGCTCCTGATAAGTCCTTTGTGTTTGTAATAGGAACCAGCAGGGTCTAGTTCAGACACTTGTGCTGAAGTCTTTTTTTTTTTTTTAAGTACTGTGCTTCCCCTCAACACTGTAGTCGGGAGCCATGGTTACATGTTTCATTTGATAACGACAATGCACTGGATTGAACATACATAGTCAAGAGGCTCTGCAGGGTTTCTGTATGCTAGCCAGGGTGCTCAGACTAGCGGTCAACTCAGATCTTTCTATTGGTATCTGCTCAGTGTTGATGAGTTGTGTTGAAGTCCACCTGATCAATGATAAAACGAGTGCTTTAATGTTAAATCTGTAGATGTATTCCTGTGGTATATGTATGATATGAAGAGGGTGTATCAAGTCACTACAAAGTGAGTCCCAGTGAGAACAAGAGATCCACTGCTCTACATGTCTACATGTATTAAAACACATTGTAATACAATACTATAAGTGCATGTAAAAGCATCCAGTAATTGCTGACAATATTTCCAGGTTTCCAGTGAAAATATTCTCAGGTATAAAAAAACATAACACATTCAGAAAAGCAAGCACATTTCCTTTTAGTTTTGCTTCTTTGTAAGTGTAACAGGGTATCAGTGTATAGCCTCCAGCTGCTGTTCTATCCTATTCCATTCTCTTCGACTCGCAGCGTGACGAGCAGGTTCCAAGGGGAGGACGCTTGTGTCCCGACAGCTGGAAATGATGTGGGGAATGTAAACAAACAGGACTACAAACAAGGCTCGGATCTCTGTGTGCAATATTATTATTTAGCCGTTTCTTTACATTTCAAGATGTTTACCATGTATTGATTTATAACAGACCAGTTCAAAGTTACAAATGGCGAGGATCTGCACCATACTGTTTATGATCTCCAGACCCCTGTTGTTGTGCCACTCGATCGCACGCTGAGTATCTCTTTCTCTCTTTCCTTCTTTGGTTCTCTCTTTCTTTCTCTCTGCTGCTTTTGAACTGCAGACAGCAACAGTAAGTACCTTGCAGGAAGTGGGATTCTGTAAAATGATTCTGGTGCAGGGAAATTCCACCAATGGCGAGCGTTGGTGTCTGTTGTTCAGCGCTGTTGCCTGCTGTTCAGCGCTGGTGTCTGCTGGTCAGTGCTGGTGTCTGCTAGTCAGTGCTGGTGGTCTTGCTGGTCAGTGCTGGTGTCTGCTGTTCAGCGCTGGTGTCTGCTGTTCAGTGCTGGTGTCTGCTGGTCAGCGCTGGTGTCTGCTGGTCAGTGCTAGTGTCTGCTGTTCAGTGCTGGTGTCTGCTGGTCAGCGCTGGTGTCTGCTAGTCAGTGCTGGTGGTCTTGCTGGTCAGTGCTGGTGTCTGCTGTTCAGCGCTGGTGTCTGCTGTTCAGTGCTGGTGTCTGCTGTTCAGCGCTGGTGTCTGCTGGTCAGTGCTGGTGTCTGCTAGTCAGTGCTGGTGGTCTTGCTGGTCAGTGCTGGTGTCTGCTGTTCAGCGCTGGTGTCTGCTGTTCAGTGCTGGTGTCTGCTGGTCAGCGCTGGTGTCTGCTGGTCAGTGCTAGTGTCTGCTGTTCAGTGCTGGTGTCTGCTGGTCAGCGCTGGTGTCTGCTGGTCAGTGCTGGTGTCTGCTGGTCAGCACTGGTAATTTTCTCTGGTCAGTGCTGGTGGTCTTGCTGGTCAGTGCTGGTGTCTGCTGATCAGCGCTGGTGGTCTTGCTGGTCAGTGCTGGTGTCTGCTGGTCAACGCTGGTGTCTGCTGGTCAGTGCTGGTGGTCTTGCTGGTCAGTGCTGGTGTCTGCTGGTCAACGCTGGTGTCTGCTGGTCAGTGCTGGTGGTCTTGCTGGTCAGTGCTGGTGTCTGCTGGTCAACGCTGGTGGTCTTGCTGGTCAGTGTTGGTGTCTGCTGGTCAGTGCTGGTGGTTTTGCTGGTCAGTGCTGGTGTCTGCTGGTCAACGCTGGTGTCTGCTGGTTAGCGTTGGTGTCTGCTGGTCAACGCTGGTGTCTGTTGGTTAGCGTTGGTGTCTGCTGGTCAGTGCTGGTGTCTGCTGGTCAGTGCTGGTGTCTGCTGGTCAGTGCTGGTGGTCTTGCTGGTCAGTGCTGGTGTCTGCTGGTCAGTGCTGGTGGTCTTGCTGGTCAGTGCTGGTGTCTGCTGGTCAGTGCTGGTGGTCTTGCTGGTCAGTGCTGGTGTCTGCTGGTCAACGCTGGTGTCTGCTGGTTAGCGTTGGTGTCTGCTGGTCTGCGTTGGTGTCTGCTGGTCAGTGCTGGTGGTCTTGCTGGTCAGTGCTGGTGTCTGCTGGTCAGTGCTGGTGGTCTTGCTGGACAGTGCTGGTGTCTGCTGGTCAGTGCTGGTGGTCTTGCTGGACAGTGCTGGTGTCTGCTGGTCAGCGTTGGTGTCTGCTGGTCAGTGTTGGTGTCTGCTGGTCAGTGCTGGTGGTCTTGCTGGACAGTGCTGGTGTCTGCTGGTCAGCGCTGGTGGTCTTGCTGGTACAGGAGACTCAGTGCTGGTTGAAGAATTGGTTAACCTGGGATTTCTGGGTTTTCACTTTAAAAATTACAGATATGTACATGTACAGTATTGGCAGTCTCTGCAAATGCCATGATATACAATAAAAATAACAGTCTGTTTTAATTTCTGTTTTCTGGCAAACTGTTTTTTTAATATTTGAAGTATTTTACTGTAGTATGCCACAGACAATGGTATGATATTATTCAGTAATATGATAGGTTCCTGACTTCACCGCAGCCACACAGAAACCAATGTAAACTATTATATAACTATATTGCAAAATATAATACTGGTTTTATGTGTGTTATTACCTACATCCTACCTAATATGGGTTATGATCTAAAAAAAGATTATTTAAATAAGTATGTGTTAAATATCTCTTTTTAACTGATTAATAAGTCACCCTTAATCACAATTTTATTACACAGTTATATTAAGCTGTAATGTGTGTAAATGAAACATGAAACAGCCCCACATTCAAACTGACAGCGCTGTGTTTGTAGTTCTGGAATGCACCCTGTCTCTCTAAGATTCCATTACACTGTGACATCACAATGGGTAGAGCTCAACACTCTGATCTCAGAATTCCAATTGAACTGCCAGCATTCTTTATTAATATTGACCTGTAAAAATCCCTATAGAACATAATGGTCTGCTTGATATTCTTGTTTTAAAATGGCAGAAACAACTAACTAGTTTACTGCACATGTCTATAATATATAGTATTTTATGTTGGATGCATTATGTAACTAATAAACCTTTTCACTCCTCTCTTCAGGTTCCTAGCATTGAAAAGTGAAATACCAGCATTTTCTGTTAAGAAGTGAATCACTGCAAAGCAAGATTGTTTTTATATGTTATTTTTTAAATTGAGCTGCTGGGATCTGTACAGATTAAATGATGAAATGCTTTGTACAAACTGTGCAGTTCATTAAAGTGAAGATATTGTGTTTTTTGTTTTTATTCAGTGACACACTTCATCAGACATTTAATTGCCTGCCAAACTAACAGCACACTGCCGGAAGATGATTATGAGCTGGACGATGACGAGCTGTTTCATGTTGATTTTGATAAGAAGGAGGCGGTGCAGAGGCTCCCCGAATTCGCTAAGTACTGGAGTATTCCTCCGGGTGCAGTAGCACGAGCAGAGACAGACAGACAGACCTGCATACACAACGTGGCCGTCGCTGCAAAATGCCATGAATACCCTCCAGAGGAGCAAGGTAAGAGACCCTCAAAAAATATTGGCCATATGATGCTCCTACAAATCACGTCATATCCTGGCCCTGCCACTCATCTGGCACGCGACCTCTTTATTTATTTATTTATTTATTTATTTATTTATATAGCGCCTTTCATACCCAAGTATCACAAGGCGCTGTACATAAATACAATACAAAATATACAAATAATAATAATAATAATCAAAAAATAATCATTAAAAGCTAGCAATTATGTAGCATAAAACCACTAAGATAAAAATGCCATTTTATAAAAATGTGTTTTAAGTTTAGACTTAAAAATACCCACAGACCCAGCTTCCCTAACACATGGAGGTAGAGCATTCCATAGTTTAGGGGCTCTAAAAGAAAAAGCCCTACCTCCCGTATTGATTTTATTGACCCTGGGAACAACGAGCAGCCCCGCTTCCTGTGATCTAAGAGTGCGATTTGGGAGATACACTGTCAGTAGCTCCTGCAGATAGCTAGGTGCTGCTCCATTCAAGGCGTTATAGGTAAATAATAAGATTTTATAATCAATTCTATATTGAACAGGGAGCCAGTGCAAGGAAGCTAAAACAGGGGTGATATGCTCATTTATTTTTTTGGTTTTAGTCAAAATTCTAGCAGCGGTATTCTGAGCAAGCTGTAGGCGGGACACCGCACATTTTGGGATGCCAGAGGGGAGTGCATTACAGTAATCAATTCTTGAAGAAACAAAGGCATGTGTTAGTCTCTCTGCACCAGATAAGGAGATAATAGGTCTCAGTTTGGCTATGTTTCTCAAGTGTTCTTTCTGAATTCAACATTAGGAAGTTTTGAGACATCCAGCACTTGATATCAGCAAGACAAGCAGCAAATAACACCCTGACAGAAGTATCACCAGGTTTTAAAGACAAATACAGCTGGGTGTCATCCGCATAGCAGTGGAAGTTCACACCATGTTTCCTGACGATATCACCCAGTGGTAACATATATAATGAAAATAGCAATGGACCCAGAATAGAACCTTGTGGAACACCGCAATCAACTTCGGTCAATGCTGATTTTTCTTCCCCAGGACAAAGAGCACATGTAAGTTTACAGTACACTACAGTTCGGGGTAGGTGGTCAGCACGCTGGAGTGAAAGGGAGAACTCAGCCTGTACTTTCCCATCCAGCGAAGTTACCCGCTGATTAGAGTGTTCCAATCCCCAGACTGAGGCCCCTGGGCTGGGGGATTTCCACACAGCTGTCATTCTGGAACCTTCCAGCAAGGTGAGGTGTCCGTTCTAGATTGGCTGGAGAGGGCACTGCCTCCATCCAGCTCTCCTATAAAAGGGGCTAAGAGCTGGATCCCGGGGATGGACTGAAAGAAGGAGAACAGAAAGAAGAAAAAGAACTAGAGAGAAAAAGAGCTAAAGAGAAGAAAGATGCGACTTCTAGGAGGATACGGACAACATGCCCCACATGTCAACCTGTTCCTATCCAGTTTTAAATAACTTTAACATAACAGAGGCAGAAGTGTTAAAGGGACTAGGAGCTCTTAAAATAAACAAATCCCCTGGGCCGGATGAGATCCTCCCAATAGAACTCAAAGAAATGAAAGAAGTTATTTACAAACCGCTAACCAAGATCATGCAACAGTCTCTTGACACAGGGGTTGTACCGACAGACTGGAAAATAGCAAACGTAATACCGATCCACAAAAAGGGAGACAAAACCGAACCAGGTAACTACAGACCAATAAGTCTGACTTCTATTATATGTAAACTTATGGAAACTATAATAAGATCCAAAATGGAAAATTACCTATATGGTAACAGTATCCTGGCAGACAGTCAGCATGGTTTTAGGAAAGGGAGATTGTGTCTAACTAACCTACTTGGCTTTTTTGAGGATGCAACATCGACAATGGATAATTGGAAAGCATACGACATGGTGTATTTAGATTTCCAGAAAGCTTTTGACAAAGTCCCGCATAAAAGATTAATTCTCAAACTGAACGCAGTAGGGATTCAAGGAAATGCATGCACATGGATTAGGGAGTGGTTAACATATAGAAAACAGAAAGTACTGATTAGAGGAGAAACCTCAAAATGAAGCGAGGTAACCAGTGGTGTACCACAGGGATCAGTATTAGGTCCTCTGCTATTCCTAATCTACATTAATGATTTAGATTCTGGTATAGTAAGCAAACTTTTAAATTTGCAGACGACACAAAAATAGGAGGAGTGGCAAACACTGTTGCAGCAGCAAAGGTCATTGAAAATGATCTAGACAGCATTCAGAACTGGGCAGACACATGGCAAATGACATTTAATTGAGAAAAGTGTAAAGTATTGCACGCAGGCAATAAAAATGTGCATTATAAATATCATATGGGAGATACTGAAATTGAAGAAGGAATCTATGAAAAAGACCTAGGAGTTCATGTTGACTCAGAAATGTCTTCATCTAGACAATGTGGGGAAGCTATAAAAAAGGCCAACAAGATGCTTGGATATATTGTGAAAAGTGTTGAATTTAAATCAAGGGTAGTAATGTTAAAACTTTACAATGCATTAGTTAGACCTCACCTTGAATATTGTGTTCAGGTCTGGTCACCTCGTTACAAAAAGGATATTGCTGCTCTAGAAAGAGTGCAAAGAAGAGCAATCAGAATTATTCCGGGTTTAAAAGGCATGTCTTATGCAGACAGGTGTAGTCCCCTTTAAAAATCTGCGATTGTGGCCATTGTTATTATTAACTGCATTAGACAAACTACACGCCCCTTAATGCAATTTCGCGCCCAAAGGGATTGAACTTTACACTGCAGCGTGTCAATCAATGCAGAGCACCAATCAGGAAGGAGAATCGCCTGTACGTCCCACCTTTGACAGATGGCCTTATAAGGATAAGCTCCGCCCAAAACTGTTTTTTTTCCCTTGGCTTTGTTGTTGAGTTTATGTTGTGGCGGTTAAGAAAAAAAACAAGGGAGACTACGCAGATGGCCCCTGTTTTTATGAAGACGACACAGTGCGTTAAAGAAAAAAAAAAAAAAAACGTTAGCGTTTCAACATAGTATAGCTTCAACAGTATGAGTTAGAACTGCAACCGCCGGTTAATTATATTACGACTAACACCGTGTTGGTTTAATGGAATTAATTACCAGCTGGGACTGAAGCAAGTCAAGTCTGAGCTTGCTTGACGGCCTGAATGGGGTAATTCCAGTTTGTTGGCGCATACTCCAGAGCCGTGTGTGTGCTGCAAGGCATCGGACTGAAGTTTAGAGGTATGACACAGGCCCGGTTTTTGGGATGAAACCGCATAACAGTCTCGCGTTTTGATTGGTCCATGTCTGTCACATGAATACGTCGTCACACGAGTGGAAAAGCGTGCAGGCATTTTTAACATTGTGATCAGATAGAGAGAGTGAACTGCTTTCCACAACCTTACCATTAAAATATAATGTGGTATTACACTGTACTGATATAACAAACTATGAGGAATTACTTTATATAAATTATCATGTTATGCACGAATGTAAGAATTGGCTTTCTGTGGTGGTGTACTTTTTTCTTTCAAGTAGCATATATCTATAATCATTTTTGCGATATATTTTAATATAAAACGTATACGCTATTGCAGTTTTGTTACAGGATACATTAGTTTATCTCTAATGTAATCACAGTTTTACATATAGACTGCCCCTGTTTTCATTTACGTCGCAAATTCTGGGCCGCTTTACTTTTCAGATAATGTCCCAAATTCTGGGCCGATTTGGTTTTTAGATAACTTCCCAAATTCTGGGCGCTTTGATAACATCCCAATTTCTGGGCTGCTCTGGTTTTAGATAACGTTCCGAATTCTGCATTTTCGAATTCAGGCCAGTTTTGAGATATTCTGCTTTAGCTGACAGCCGAGTTTCTAAGTCATGCATGCACAGTTTACCATAAACTGGACCGTTAATTCATTTAAGAGTACATGAATCAAAGTTAATGTATTTTTACTCTCCTCAGAAAACATTTAGGAACATGGTATACCAAAAAAAAAAAAAAGGTCATCTCATTTGCTTATGTAATGTCCATCAATATATAGTGAGGTGTAGGGGTTTATCAGAACTTCTGGGTTTAAGAGACCAGTGCCCTTCAACAACTTCAAATAAATCCTATTGTATTGCATTAGTCAGCATTTCCCTTATTCCTGATAGTTTATACTGTAGGTCAGGGTTTTCAACCTTTTTTGAAACTGTAGCCCTTCTATCTGGAGGTTTCAGCTCAGTACCCCTTTACAATTTTCGCTCAACTGAACGGTACCTCAGTTACAATAAAATTGAGAATAATCTGATGACCCCCCCCCTGACCCCCGTTTATTTAATAAATTTGGGTGACAAACTGCTGGTTTAGGACAGAACAACAAACAGTAAGCTTAATTCTTAAAACTTTTAACTACAAGTATTTGGATGCACAGAATTAAAAAGACAAGTACTGGGTTAGGAGCACACCTATTTTTTTGTAACTTTGACGGCCTTTTGTAAAGTTTGAAGGCCTTTTGATACCCAGCATACACTGCAATACCCAGCAAAGTTATACACTGATATTCTGATAGCACAACAATTCAAATGAAGTTTGTAATTGGTTGTGTTCCTCAAATACACAATAAAAAAGTGATATTTATAGGGCATACAGTTATACAGCGATACAGTGGTTTCGGACATCTAAGAACAGGTACTGCGAAAGCATTCATACTCAGAGGTACTCTGTAGCCTCCTAGGACATTCACAGCTTGTTTGACACCCTCTTGTAGTTTCCGTTTCTGCATATAAAGCAAAATGCTGTTTGTCAATCTCTCTTTTTTTCTTATAAATCAGTCTTTGCAAGAATCATTCCAAAACACTTGAATCAGTTAGGCACTACCAGTCTGACACTACAGGCCTTTAAATTGCAGTACCAATTTGCAAGTTGCTAAGTGGTTATTCCTCAAATTTGCACTGCAAAGTGATATCTTAAAGAATAGGGTATATAGTGCTTTTTTTCGCCCCCTCGCTTTTTGGTGCAAAACTGTGCTCCGATACACTCAAGCTGATACTGTGATCACAAAACACTTGGAATGGACTTAAATTGGTGCTTCTGTACTCTTTTAGATGCACAACAATCTTAGCTAAAGAAAATGGGTTCCTTCGAGTTCGTAAGACCCACGACCGCCATTAGCTGAGCCTTACCCGATGGTGTTTTTTATAATGGGATTTGCCATAGGGAAGGGGTGGTCTCTTATCGTACCCAGATCTCCACGACCCCTGGGCCAACAAACTCAGAAGGACATTCTTTGCGTGCACAAGAGTCTTAGCTAAAGAAAGACATCAGCCACAGGTTCAAATGCCACCCCACCACCAGATGGTGGGCATTGCCCAAAAGGGGTTTTATAATGGGATTTCCATAGACATTTTTCAGGGTGCTGTATCTCGGTTTCCGGGGTCCCCAAGACTTGAAAATCGGTATGGAGGTCCACCTCGGGGCCCCTGTCGATCCCTCCAAGTGATGTGTCCCCAGCTAGAAAGGACACCAGTTTAGACTTTTTGCCAACCTGGAGCTCAAAACCTATTGGAAATGCAACCTTGACATGCCATCATGCTGAAAATGTGTAAATTTGTTGAAAATGTAGCATTTGAAAACAGACATGACCCTAGGAAGTTCAACCCGGTTTCTAGGCCCCGGGGGTCATGGAGATATGACCCCGAAAAGGGTAGTTTTGGACATTTTGACAGGGCGTATCTCGGGTTCTGTGGGGGTTAGGAACTTGATTTTTTTTTATTTAGGCCCCATGGGGCCCCAAGACAAGGAGTCACCATTTTCATGGTTCAAATTTTTTTCGTCATGACATGAGTTTTTGGGTGAACCACCACACCTTTTTTTAGGGGTGGTTTGGGGTGCTCCCCTGAGTCTATATCACTTTGAATGGTGGTTCTACGCGCTCGGGTTCGAGAGATATGCCTGAAAATGTGTTTTATAACACTGCCATAGACATGAATGGTGGTACACGTGTGTGGAGGGGAATTGGAGTTCAGGTTTTGCGCACAAGAGGGGCGGGAAAAAGACTGGGAAGGGTAGGGTAAAAGAAAAATTACTACAATCATTTATTTTCACTTTCGACTCCCAGTCTCCTTTCCCTCACTTTATGATTTTATTTTGTGATTATTTAATTATTGTCAAAATAAACGGCCTTCATCTACTCACAATTGCAGTCTCATGTCTGTCCAAAAAGAACCTGAAACACTACAATATATTGATGGACGTTACATAAGAAAACGAGATGTCCTTTTTCGAATACCATGTTCCTTCCCAAAAAATGTGTTTTAATATTAGCCTTTAATAAAGGAAAACGACTGCTTTAATTAATTTTCATGTATCTATTTCAGTGCAATGTAGTTTCTTCATGTAATAAGAAATACTTTTTTAACATTTACATTTTTGTTTTTTAAAAAAAAAAAAGATTTCTGGGAGAGTAAAAAAATACATTAACTTTGATTCATGTACTAAGGGTTACTCTCAAATGAATTCACGATCCAGTTTATGGTAAACTGTGCATGCATGACTTAGAAACTTCGGCTGTCAGCTGATTCCCCAAAACTGGGCTGAATTCGAAATGCAAAGCGGCCCAGAATTTGGGATGTTATCTAAAACCAAGGCTGCCCAGAATTTGGGACGTTATCTAAAAACCAAAGCGGCCCAGAATTTGGGACGTTATCTAAAACCAAAAAGCGCCCAGAATTTGGGACGTTATCTAAAAACCAAGGCAGCCCAGAATTTGGGACGTTATCTGCAAACCAAAGCGCCCAGAATTTGGGACATTATCTGAAAAGCAAAGCGCCCAGAATTTGGGACGAAATGAAAACAGGGGCAGTCTATATATAAAACTGTGATTACATTAGAGATAAACTAATGTATCCTGTAACAAAACTGCAATAGTGTATACATTTTATATTAAAATATATCGCAAAAACGATTATAGATATATGCTACTTGAAAGAAAAAAGTACACCATCACAGAAAGCCAATTCTTACATTCGTGCATAACATGATAATTCATATAAAGTAATTCCTCATAGTTTGTTATATCAGTACAGTGTAATACCACATTATATTTTAATGGTAAGGTTGTGGAAAGCAGTTCACTCTCTCTATCTGATCACAATGTTAAAAATGCCTGCACGCTTTTCCACTCGTGTGACGACGTATTCATGTGACAGACATGGACCAATCAAAACGCGAGACTGTTATGCGGTTTCATCCCAAAAACCGGGCCTGTGTCATACCTCGAAGTTTACCTGCAAGCCTGTGCAGTTTTTCCGGAACGTCGTGCCGTTTGTCTGCTCCTATCCGCAGCATCTACCAAGGAAATTCGTGAGTAGCAAACATAAAAAAAGGAAAGAGCAAGAGTTTGCTGTGTATTGATATGTCAATTAAAAGATTAAAAGGTACCCCTCAGGACTGAGAAAAAAAACCACGAGGTGGGTGAAAGCAATTGTTTAATGTTTATGTGCATCAACGGAAAATAAATAATAAAAGGACAGTATGGGCCCCAACGAGTTATGCTAGCACGATATAAAACAAAAGGAACACAGTTTACACGAGTTTGCATTGCCTTGGACTTGTTTTTGTTTTCTTTTTGAATGTAATATGGTATGTAAGGTGTATGTAATTGTTTGTTTAATTTAGGAAAAGTTGGTTTTCTAGAAGCTATTAAGAATAAGAGTGGAACATTTCTTATTTTTCTTTCATTACTACAGTATCCACATTATAGTTTTGATCTGGTATATAAAAAAAAACAATATAATTTCTAAATGTATTATTATTTTTTTCACTGGGGTTATTCTGAAGTCTTGATTTTGATAATTAAAACTAGTTGAAACAAATGCATTTAACCAATTAATTGTGTTGATAATAGTTGAGAACACTACCCAGATATTTACTTATTAAATGCACTAGTGCCCGTTGTCATTAAGTTGGGTATATTATTTTTATTTTTTTCCCCCCCAGGTACAATAAAGTCTGTGCTTTTATTGGAGTTGGATGTGGGTATTTAACTGTTTAAATATATTGCTGCATATTACTGCTAAAATAAAAAGAGGGGCAGTCATTTCAATTTCCTGGGAATTACTACAAGGGCACATCATTTTAAAGTGTACAGTATTATCCAGGTGGAGGCACCGCACCATAGTCATTATTATTCATTCTTGAAGATAGCTGCATATAGAATAGGGCACTACCAGTCAGCTCACCATCAACCACTGGGAACCAGGATCTTCTTGTATGCGTACTACTGTAAACCACAATCACCATCAGGTACTCAGACAAGTAAATAAGTTCTAAATATTGCTTGTTTGTGCTCTGCTAGCTCAGAGTGACTAGAGTGGGGTTACACAGGCTAAAATAATTGAATCTGTTCAGTCTTGAACAATGAGGTGATCTGATTCAAGCATTCAAAATTCTAAAAGGTATAGACAATGTCGACTCAGGGGACTTTTCCGACCTGAAAAAAGAAACAAGGACCAGGGGTCACAAATGGAGAATAGATAAAGGGGCATTCAGAACAGAACATAGGAGGCAACAGTAATGTTGTTGAAGCTGACACCCTGGGATCCTTCAAGAAGCTGCTTGATGAGATTCTGGGATCAATAAGCTACTAACAACCAAACGAGCAAGATGGGCCGAATGGCTTCCTCTCGTTTGTAAACTTTCTTATGTTCTCATGTTCTTGTGTTAAGTTGTTTGACAACTACCTTTTCAAGATTAGATAAGAAAGGCAACTTCGAAATGGGTCTGAAATTCTTCAAGTAAGTAGAATCTAAGTTTGATTTTTTAAGTAAAGGCTTAACCAAAGCAGTTTTGAAGGCAGCAGGAACTATTTATTATAATAAGAAAAACATTACACAAAAAAACTAAACACATCTTTGAGTCGTCGAGTAGGAATTGGATCCAATGAACAGGATTTCATCTGCATTACTAATGTATTCAAATCATTCAGAGTAATCACAGAGAATGAGTCCAAAACAGAGCCAGTCAGTCTAAGGGGCTCATTTAAATAAGAACCACCTTGAGGAATTAGATCCCTAATTAATAATTTTGTTCTGAAAATACTTCAGGAATTCCTCACACCTTGCAGGAGAAACTTCAGTATAGGGAAGTGCAGCTAGTGATGGAGTTATTAATCTGTCAATTGTTGAAGAGCACTCTGGGATTATTTTTATTAACATCAATGAGATTTGAGAAGTAGCGACGTCTGGCTGTCCTCAAAGCTTCATTGTATTTTAACAGATGTTTTTTTCCAAATATCATAGTAAATATGCAACTTAGTAGCCCTCCATCTCCGTTCAGATTTGCGACATTCCCTTT
>JAHFZB010000101.1:82273-199273 GCA_036884735.1 Huso huso
TCATTATGTATAAGGCACTACTAACCCCAGGTGCAGTTTTTTTTAGAAGTAACAGTTCGAGTTTTAACCGGGGCCACAACATTAAATGCACTTGTTAAAAGGTGGTTAAAATTGTCAACTAACTCATCAGTAGGAAGAGGGTGGGTAGTGGTGAGTGCTGATAGTCCACTATTTCAGAAAACCTTGTTAGTGTGTGTGATCAGGATGCTTGGAGGGGTGTCGTCAGATCAGAAACACAGACTCGGGAAGTAGCGGGGCAAAACTGAAGCGCAACAGCAATCAGCGCGTTTATTAAATAATAAACAAAACAAAAGATTTAAACAAACACAAAACACTAAACAAAAGGACACGTTGGCCAAACAAATAAGTATGGTGCTGGTGTATAAACCAGCATGCTTAGTAATTGTTTATATTTTCAGTTTTTTACCTCCTGTCTCCACTCTCGTTCTCTACTCCAAACACTCTCCTTTGAGCGCAGACAGCTGCAGGCTTTTATACTCTGGCCGATGGGTTAACTAGCTGTTAATTATCTTATTACCCCTCAGCCACAGTCTGCACGAGTTTAATAAGGATGCGTGACTGTCAGCGAGTTAAATAAATCACTCGCTGATCAGTCATGCATCCTCACGAGGTTTTAATAATCAAAAACACAAAACAAAAACAAATGGCGACGGCTTTCATCCGCGCAGCAAACAATAACAATACAAATAATAATAACACAGCGCACATATACAAAGGGGCGGGACACTCCGCCACGGTGTTGAGGAATTTATTCTGCGAGTTTTAATAGTACGTGCCACTCCTTATTGGATAAAGGCAGTATAGCATCAAAAAGAATGCAAAAGTGATCAGAGACAGAAAGATCTACAGTTAACAAATTTTGAATATCGAGGCCCTGAAAAATGACCAAATCTAAGGTATGTCCATGACTGTGTGCAGGTCCTGTAACATGACGAATATAATCAAGAGAATCTAAAAGCCTTAAAAATTCCAGTCTAGGATCAGATTCAATGTCAGCATGAATATTAAAATCTCCTTACAAAATAATTTTACCATGTTTTGCAGATAATGTAGACAGGAAATCAGCAAATTCTGATCAAATGTTGTGGCTGTAATTACAATAACAGGTAAATTACCATTTAACCATAAAGATAGAGATTCAAATGAAGAGTGCTTGTCAACACTTTCTTGTTTACAGTTGTAATTAGTACCAAAAATAGTGGCAATGTTTTTCTGACTATAGAGCAACAAGAGGGATTTGATTTAATGACTTCAATTACATTTCATACATTGACTTTTTAAATTCTCCCTTCCCCCATTTCTAGTTAAAAAGAGAAGTAGTTTGTTTTTCAATATTAGCTGCAAGCCTGCTAGCAACAACAGGGTATCTGAGCAAGAGTACTACTTGAAATGAATACAGGCCCTCTGCAGAGATTACAATAAACAGATTCCCACACACACCACATTACTGTAAAGTAACGAATGTACACATAATGCTTACTTTCAACTGACTGTTCAATACTGAATATAAAAAGCAGACGCTCGTGTAACAATCAGACAAGGCAGCCCTACGAAGGGGTTTCCAAAAACCAGAAGCAACAAGACATTGTTAAATTTTTATTATTATTATTATTATTATTATTATTATTGTGCTTTACTTTGATTTGATTAATGATTTCTCATGGATTTTTTATTTAAGCAATAGTGCCCGTTGATGATGGCTCTACCGTGTGATAGTTGACCGCGATGGGAGTTATGCGTCCTGAGCCGAAGGTGAGGACGCTAATGAAAGTTATTAGAAAATTATTTTACCATTGTTTTCTTTAAAAAAAAAAAAAAACAATTTAAAATCTAGATTTACCTTGAACTTGTACTGATTCGTCGGATACCTTTCCGCTGAGTAAAGATGTTCTTAGAAAATAGTCCCAAACATTTTTTTTAAATAAAAAAAGTATGACATACATACAAAGAGAAAAACAATGAGTTTTTATTAAGTAAATCAATTTTTTGTTTTTTATTAACTTGTTAGGGTTTTATAATCTGGACATTGCCTGAGGAATGAATGGAGCAATTACTGTACAGTCTGTGTACGATAGTCTGAACTACCAATTCAATCTCTCATTAAATAGTCTGAACTCCCAATACAATCTCTCATTAAATAGAGTCTGAACTCCCAATACAATCTCTCATTAAATAGAGTCTGAACTCCCAATACAATCTCTCATTAAATAGAGTCTGAACTCCCAATACAATCTCTCATTAAATAGAGTCTGAACTCCCAATACAATCTCTCATTAAATAGTCTGAACTCCCAATACAATCTCTCATTAAATAGAGTCTGAACTCCCAATACAATCTCTCATTAGAGTCTGAACTCCCAATACAACCTCTCATTAAATAGAGTCTGAACTCCCAATACAATCTCTCATTAAATAGTCTGAACTCCCAATACAATCTGTCATTAAATAGAGTCTGAACTCCCAATACAATCTGTCATTAAATAGAGTCTGAACTCCCAATACAATCTCTCATTAAATAGAGTCTGAACTCCCAATACAATCTATCATTAAATAGTCTGAACTCCCAATACAATCTCTCATTAAATAGTCTGAACTCCCAATACAATCTGTCATTAAATAGAGTCTGAACTCCCAATACAATCTCTCATTAAATAGAGTCTGAACTCCCAATACAATCTCATTAAATAGAGTCTGAACTCCCAATACAATCTCTCATTAAATAGTCTGAACTCCCAATACAATCTGTCATTAAATAGAGTCTGAACTCCCAATACAATCTGTCATTAGAGTCTGAACTCCCAATACAATCTCTCATTAAATAGAGTCTGAACTCCCAATACAATCTCTCATTAAATAGTCTGAACTCCCAATACAATCTCTCATTAAATAGTCTGAACTCCCAATACAATCTGTCATTAAATAGAGTCTGAACTCCCAATACAATCTCTCATTAAATAGAGTCTGAACTCCCAATACAATCTCATTAAATAGAGTCTGAACTCCCAATACAATCTCTCATTAAATAGAGTCTGAACTCCCAATACAATCTCTCATTAAATAGAGTCTGAACTCCCAATACAATCTCTCATTAAATAGTCTGAACTCCGAATACAATCTGTCATTAAATAGAGTCTGAACTCCCAATACAATCTCTCATTAAAGAGTCTGAACTCCCAATACAATCTCTCATTAAATAGTCTGAACTCCCAATACAATCTCTCATTAAATAGAGTCTGAACTCCCAATACAATCTCTCATTAAATAGAGTCTGAACTCCCAATACAATCTCTCATTAAATAGAGTCTGAACTCCCAATACAATCTCTCATTAAATAGAGTCTGAACTCCCAATACAATCTCTCATTAAATAGAGTCTGAACTCCCAATACAATCTCTCATTAAATAGAGTCTGAACTCCCAATACAATCTCTCATTAAATAGTCTGAACTCCCAATACAATCTCTCATTAAATAGAGTCTGAACTCCCAATACAATCTCTCATTAGAGTCTGAACTCCCAATACAACCTCTCATTAAATAGAGTCTGAACTCCCAATACAATCTCTCATTAAATAGTCTGAACTCCCAATACAATCTGTCATTTAATAGAGTCTGAACTCCCAATACAATCTGTCATTAAATAGAGTCTGAACTCCCAATACAATCTCTCATTAAATAGAGTCTGAACTCCCAATACAATCTCTCATTAAATAGTCTGAACTCCCAATACAATCTCTCATTAAATAGTCTGAACTCCCAATACAATCTGTCATTAAATAGAGTCTGAACTCCCAATACAATCTCTCATTAAATAGAGTCTGAACTCCCAATACAATCTCTCATTAAATAGAGTCTGAACTCCCAATACAATCTCTCATTAAATAGTCTGAACTCCCAATACAATCTCTCATTAAATAGAGTCTGAACTCCCAATACAATCTCTCATTAAATAGAGTCTGAACTCCCAATACAATCTCTCATTAAATAGAGTCTGAACTCCCAATACAATCTCTCATTAAATAGAGTCTGAACTCCCAATACAATCTCTCATTAAATAGAGTCTGAACTCCCAATACAATCTCTCATTAAATAGTCTGAACTCCCAATACAATCTGTCATTAAATAGAGTCTGAACTCCCAATACAATCTGTCATTAAATAGAGTCTGAACTCCCAATACAATCTGTCATTAAATAGAGTCTGAACTCCCAATACAATCTCTCATTAAATAGAGTCTGAACTCCCAATACAATCTCTCATTAAATAGTCTGAACTCCCAATACAATCTCTCATTAAATAGTCTGAACTCCCAATACAATCTGTCATTAAATAGAGTCTGAACTCCCAATACAATCTCTCATTAAATAGAGTCTGAACTCCCAATACAATCTCTCATTAAATAGAGTCTGAACTCCCAATACAATCTCTCATTAAATAGTCTGAACTCCCAATACAATCTCTCATTAAATAGAGTCTGAACTCCCAATACAATCTCTCATTAAATAGTCTGAACTCCGAATACAATCTGTCATTAAATAGAGTCTGAACTCCCAATACAATCTCTCATTAAAGAGTCTGAACTCCCAATACAATCTCTCATTAAATAGTCTGAACTCCCAATACAATCTCTCATTAAATAGAGTCTGAACTCCCAATACAATCTCTCATTAAATAGAGTCTGAACTCCCAATACAATCTCTCATTAAATAGAGTCTGAACTCCCAATACAATCTCTCATTAGAGTCTGAACTCCCAATACAATCTGTCATTAAATAGTCTGAACTCCTAATACAATCTCTCATTAAATAGAGTCTGAACTCCCAATACAATCTTTCATTAAATAGAGTCTGAACTCCCAATACAATCTCTCATTAAATAGAGTCTGAACTCCCAATACAATCTCTCATTAAATAGAGTCTGAACTCCCAATACAATCTCTCATTAAATAGAGTCTGAACTCCCAATACAATCTCTCATTAAATAGTCTGAACTCGCAATACAATCTGTCATTAAATAGAGTCTGAACTCCCAATACAATCTGTCATTAAATAGAGTCTGAACTCCCAATACAATCTCTCATTAAATAGTCTGAACTCCCAATACAATCTCTCATTAAATAGAGTCTGAACTCCCAATACAATCTCTCATTAAATAGTCTGAACTCCCAATACAATCTCTCATTAAATAGAGTCTGAACTCCCAATACAATCTCTCATTAAATAGAGTCTGAACTCCCAATACAATCTCTCATTAAATAGTCTGAACTCCCAATACAATCTCTCATTAGAGTCTGAACTCCCAATACAATCTGTCATTAAATAGTCTGAACTACCAATACAATCTGTCATTAAATAGAGTCTGAACTCACAATACAATCTGTCATTAAATAGAGTCTGAACTCCCAATACAATCTCTCATTAAATAGAGTCTGAACTCCCAATACAATCTCTCATTAAATAGTCTGAACTCCCAATGCAATCTCTCATTAGAGTCTGAACTCCCAATACAATCTCGCATTAAATAGTCTGAACTCCCAATACAATCTGTCATTAAATAGAGTCTGAACTCCCAATACAATCTGTCATTAAATAGTCTGAACTCCCAATACAATCTGTCATTAAATAGAGTCTGAACTCCCAATACAATCTCTCATTAAATAGAGTCTGAACTCCCAATACAATCTCTCATTAAATAGAGTTCGAACTCCCAATACAATCTCTCATTAAATAGAGTCTGAACTCCCAATACAATCTCTCATTAAATAGAGTCTGAACTCCCAATACAATCTCTCATTAAATAGAGTCTGAACTCCCAATAATCTCTCATTAAATAGAGTCTGAACTCCCAATACAATCTCTCATTAAATAGAGTCTGAACTCCCAATACAATCTGTCATTAAATAGAGTCTGAACTCCCAATACAATCTCTCATTAAATAGAGTCTGAACTCCCAATACAATCTCTCATTAAATAGAGTCTGAACTCCCAATACAATCTCTCATTAAATAGAGTCTGAACTCCCAATACAATCTCTCATTAAATAGTCTGAACTCCCAATACAATCTCTCATTAAATAGAGTCTGAACTCCCAATACAATCTCTCATTAAATAGAGTCTGAACTCCCAATACAATCTGTCATTAAATAGAGTCTGAACTACCAATACAATCTCTCATTAGAGTCTGAACTCCCAATACAATCTCTCATTAAATAGTCTGAACTCCCAATACAATCTCTCATTAAATAGTCTGAACTCCGAATACAATCTTTCATTAAATAGTCTGAACTCCCAATACAATCTCTCATTAAATAGAGTCTGAACTCCCAATACAATCTCTCATTAAATAGTCTGAACTCCCAATACAATCTCTCATTAAATAGTCTGAACTCCCAATACAATCTCTCATTAAATAGAGTCTGAACTCCCAATGCAATCTGTCATTAAATAGAGTCTGAACTCCCAATACAATCTCTCATTAAATAGTCTGAACTCCCAATACAATCTCTCATTAAATAGAGTCTGAACTCCCAATACAATCTCTCATTAAATAGAGTCTGAACTCCCAATACAATCTCTCATTAAATAGAGTCTGAACTCCCAATACAATCTGTCATTAAATAGAGTCTGAACTCCCAATACAATCTCTCATTAAATAGAGTCTGAACTCCCAATGCAATCTCTCATTAAATAGAGTCTGAACTCCCAATACAATCTCTCATTAAAAAGTCTGAACTCCCAATACAATCTGTCATTAAATAGAGTCTGAACTCCCAATACAATCTGTCATTAAATTGAGTCTGAACTACCAATATAATCTCTCATTAGAGTCTGAACTCCCAATACAATCTCTCATTAAATAGTCTGAACTCCCAATACAATCTCTCATTAAACAGTCTGAACTCCGAATACAATCTTTCATTAAATAGTCTGAACTCCCAATACAATCTCTCATTAGAGTCTGAACTCCCAATACAATCTGTCATTAAATAGTCTGAACTCCCAATACAATCTCTCATTAAATAGTCTGAACTCCCAATACAACCTCTCATTAAATAGTCTGAACTCCCAATACAATCTGTCATTAAATAGAGTCTGAACTCCCAATACAATCTGTCATTAGAGTCTGAACTCCCAATACAACCTCTCATTAAATAGTCTGAACTCCCAATACAATCTGTCATTAAATAGTCTGAACTCCCAATACAATCTGTCATTAAATAGAGTCTGAACTCCCAATACAACCTCTCATTAAATAGTCTGAACTCCCAATACAATCTGTCATTAAATAGAGTCTGAACTACCAATACAATCTCTCATTAAATACCACTCTAAAATGCCTCCTAACTCACCATGTTTCTACCGTCAGTCAAAGCCTTTCTCTCCTCAATCTATATTTGAATAGAGCAATATTACTGAACTGTCCGCGTCTCGCTTTGTTGCTGTAGAAAGATGCCGTGTCTGTGACTCCAGTCGAGCTGACAGTCTGTGATTGGCTCTCGGCAGTTGCAGGAACAGGATCGGTTGCTTTCGTCGATGCAAAGTATTGATCTGCTGTTTTTGGTGGATAATAAAATTAATTTGGATCAATTGGGTCTTTGGTATTTACTGTCCAATAGATGTGAACTATGCTTAAATACAGCATTAAAAAAAAAAAAGCCAGGACTTGTGCAGATTGATTTTAAATTTGACTCGCAGTTTGTGCTGAGATGTTCCAGTGGGCATCTACCGTCTATTAGAGCCCGCTAGAACTGGAAGCTGATTGGCTGACGGTACTGAATCGTTTTATAAATCAATTTAGAGTCTGAAACTGGGTGGACACTGGATCTAGGGCAGCAGTGTATAGTAGTGGTTAGGACTCTGGACTCTTGACCGGAGGGTCATGGGTTCAATCCCCGGTGGGGGACACTGCTGCTGTACCCTTGAGCAAGGTACTTTACCTAGATTGCTCCAGTAAAAACCCAACTGTATAAATGGGTAATTGTATGTAAAAAAAGAATGTGATATCTTGTAACAATTGTAAGTCGCCCTGGATAAGGGTGTCTGCTAAGAAATCTATAATAATAATAATAATAATAATAATAATAATAATAATAATCTAAACTGGACGGGCCAGGCCCCCTAAGGCCCGCCCATAACACCGGGCCTGATGTCGCCATTAATGTACTTTAAGACCCATAACTGACATGCTCATAAAGCATCACTTGCACATGTTGTAATGAACTGGCATCTCAGCCCATAGAACTGAATAGAGCACACGGTTTAAAGACAAACGTCTTATCATTCAACTAAACCGCAAGCTCTGCAGTGGAGAGGTAAATACGAGTCATGCTGATGTCAATGTTATTAACTCAGCAGCCTCTAGGAAGAGATTAATTACAGTGTCATTACTACTACTAATTGTGACTGGAGTGTAGTGAACCCCGCCCCTGACTCAGCTCGGCTCGCAGCCGGATTCGGATGTTTTGTGAGGCCGGAGCTTCACAGTTTGGTTCTCACTCAACAACTAGCCAGTTGAGAACCACCCGTACCCGTACCGCACCAAGCCCTCACGGGTCGGATGTGTATAGCGTGCTCTGCACGGTTTCTTATAATGCACTTTTGCAATTATTTATTTAATTTACAGTTTAAAAAAACTGCATTTTCTCAAACTTTTGTTTAGAGGGTGCTAAGTTGAATGTCAAGTGACCCCGGAGATTGGCTGTGCCTCCATGATACATTAACACTTGCACAGTTTTTGCCTTCAACTTTTTTTTTGGTTGTCTGGGTAATGAACAAAAAAAAATCCCAAACAGCTTTGCTGTTGAGATGGCGAAAGAAGAAATTGAAGCTCTGTCTCTGGATAACATGAGCTGGAGCAGGGAGGGGCAGACGGTGCTCCGTTTTTGAAATTAAACTTATTGGTGTTAGCGTATATTTTGTATGTTTCACACATATTCTACCATATCACTTCTCTTACACTGTCTTGTACACAAGGTATTCAGTACATAATTTACTGAAGCTCTACACCCTCTCCAGTGCTTTGGATAATATACCCTGCTCCATACACGGCAGCGGCACCATAGGCACGTCTAACGATTTGGTACAGTGGTAGTGGACTTTAATACAAGAACTTTTGTAATAGTAATATGCATTATACAAATCAAAAGATCAAATTTTGCATGCAGTATTCACACACTGTCAAACAGTTTCTGTTTTAAAAAAAAAAAAAAAAAAACAGTACATGAATGCCACCTGACGAAGGTTGAGAACTTCGAAATCCTGTCTAGCGAATTGAAACACAGCCCAAACAAAATACATCTGCCCTTATTTCACCAAAAGCACCACAAGCTCTTCCCTTGATGATCTGAATGCTCGGTTTTCATGACTGCTCTGTACTTTTGAGAGCTTTGTGGATGACACATGCACTGTATTCTGAAAGGGATTACAGTACCTGCTCACGACGAGACTTAAGATATGTAAATATAATATTCATTTTAGACCTGCAATATAACATTTAAACATGCTCCAATTTTATAAAAAAAGAACATGTGAAGGTAAATGGTTTCACACGTTTAAACATGTCTCCGCCCACAAGCTACAACAGAAAGACAACCAATGAATCACTGACATCCTGCTGGAGCAACAGCCAATCACCGAGTCAATAAAAATGGTTCATTATTGTCGTTTCCTCTCCTCCCAATGACAGAAGAGGACAAAAATTATTGAATATGAATTTATTTTTTCCTGATGTATCATACATTTTTGCAACTTTCACAATTATCTGTCATACATCATACAATGGTCCAAATGATCGTACGTCTGGCAACACGGCTTTCACTCGAGGTGATCGAAATACGCATGTGCCAGCACAAATAAACTTGTTGTGCTTATTTTTAGTTTTTCTCTCTTTTATTTTCACTTTTGTTTATTTTCTTTCGTTAGTTCATTTGACCGGCAAAGTGTGCGTCACCCAGCCTTTCACTGGGAGCCGCACTTGAATTGCCCACAAGCCTCAGTCTGGCCATCTCTGGTATATACCTTACTTACGCAAGGGTTACAAAGAACATAAGTCACGTCTCCATTGGAATTAGCAGCAACTCCACTTACAATTCCCCTGAGAGTGCAGATCTAACACTCACAATGTCAGTGACAAAGCATTCAAAACATTTAAACCACAACAGAATCTACACAAAAAGATTAAAGCCATTAATATCAGCTTTTTCTGTTTTATAATGTAAGTGTTCAGTGATGTAGTGGTAAATAACAAAGTGTGTAAACTCCCCTGTTTGCTGGAGTTGAACACATAGCCTGAACAGATCAACATGAACAGATACATTGTTATTGGCCCTCAGCCAACCAGAGGCTCCCATACAGTCCTTCCCCTCTCAGGTGCTGATCACATGACCAGTCACAGACCCGATGTTGGACTTCACTGAACAGCTCTGTGAGTATCCTTTCACGGGCTAGGATGAAGGCTACTAGCACCAACCTGCAGGTCCAGTGTGCCTATGACCAGAACATGAACCGGTGGCAAAAATATTTGGGTGTTCACACCTCAGATGCAGGTGAGGGGTGGGGTCCAGGGGGGCAACCTCAGTGGTAGACACTGTCCAGTGGATCTGTTTCTTGTTGGAAGCGATACAAAAAGTTTGCTATGCGATGTCTTATAGTGGCAAATGTTTCCATTACTTTATTATTAAAGTCAGGAATGTCAGCCATCATGTCTTTTTCAATTAATAGCACGGCTAAAGCATTTAATCGTTCGGTTTTCATAAGTGTCACCCGAGCCTTAGCAAAACGGAGGCAAGGAAAGCAAAACAGTGCATTGTTGTTTTCACTTGCACAACCCATGGCCTAAGCTTATGCCATGACTCATTAAAGGTTCGAGTGAATGCCCGTCCTCTGTCACTGGTATCTCTGGTATGAATGAATATATTGTGGCGGTGTCAAGAAGGACGCAAGGCAAGGTTTCAAGGCTAAACTTTTTATTTGTTTTAGCTTCAATTATTGCTTAACAAAGCTGCTGTCTGCTACAGCTTACGCTTAAGAACATAAGAACATAAGAACATTTACAAACGAGAGGAGGCCATTCAGCCTATCTTGCTTGTTTGGTTGTTAGTAGCTTATTGATCCCAGAATCTCATCAAGCAGCTTCTTGAAGGATCTCAGGGTGTCATCTTCAACAACATTACTGGGGAGTTGGTTCCAGACCCTCACAATTCTCTGTGTAAAAAAGTGCCTCCTATTTTCTGTTCTGAATGCCCCTTTATCTAATCTCCATTTGTGACCCCTGGTCCTTGTTTCTTTTTTCAGGTCGAAAAAACTCCTGGTCGACGTTGTCAATACCTTTTAGAATTTTGAATGCTTGAATCAGATCAGATCACCGCGTAGTCTTCTTTGTTCAAAACTGAACAGATTCAGTTCTTTTAGCTTGTCTGCATATGACATCCTGGGTTTAAAAGGCATAATTCTGGTTGCTCTTCTTTGCACTCTTTCTAGAGCAGCAATATCCTTTTTGTAACGAGGTGACCAGAACTGAACACAATATTCTAGATGAGGTCTTACTAATGCATTGTAAAGTTTTAACATTACTTCCCTTGATTTAAATTAAACACTTTTCACAATATATCCAAGCATCTTGTTGGCCTTTTTTATAGCTTCCCCACATTGTCTAGATGAAGACATTTCTGAGTCCACATAAACTCCTAGGTCTTTTTCATAGATTCCTTCTTCAATTTCACTATCTCCCATATGATATTTATAATGCATATTTTTGTTGCCTGCGTGCAGTACCTTACACTTTTCTCTACTAAATGTAATTTGCCATGTGTCTGCCCAGTTCTGAATGCTGTCTAGATCATTTTGAATAACCTTTGCTGCTTCAACAGTGTTTGCCACTCCTCCTATTGTTGTGTCATCTGCAAATTTAACAAGTTTGCTTACTATACCAGAATCTAAATCATTAATGTAGATTAGGAATAGCAGAGGACCTAATACTGATCCCTGTGGTACATCACTGGTTACCTCGCTCCATTTTGAGGTTTCTCCTCTAATCAGTACTTTCTGTTTTCTACATGTTAACCACTCCCTAATCCATGTGCATGCATTTCCTTGAATCCCTACTGCATTCAGTTTGAGAATTAATCTTTTATGCAGGACTTTGTCAAAAGCTTTCTGAAAATCTAAATGAAACCATGTTGTATGCTTTGCAATTATCCATTGTCGATGTTGCATCCTCAAAAAAGTCAAGCAGGTTAGTTAGACACGATCTTCCTTTCCTAAAACCATGCTGACTGTCTCCCAGGATATTGTTACCATATAGGTAATTTTGCATTTTGGATCTTACTATAGTTTCCATAAGTTTACATATAATAGAAGTCAGGCTTATTGGTCTGTAGTTACCTGGTTCGGTTTTGTCTCCCTTTTTGTGGATCGGTATTACGTTTGCAATTTTCCAGTCCGTCGGTACAACCCCTGTGTCAATATAGTAGCAATGTCCTTGATAGATTTCAGTCCATATCCATTCTAGTTCTTTTAGACCTCACTGCTGCATTTGATACTGTGAATCATGCTATTGTGACTGATCGTCTGAAAAGCTGGGTTGGCCAGACTGGAACTGTTCTCAACTGGTTTAAGTCATTTCTGACTAACAGACAGTATTTTGTTTCTTTAGGGGAGTCTGTATCAGGGTTATCCTATATTACTTGAGGTGTCCCCCAGGGCTCTATTCTTGGTCCAGTATTATTTTCTTTGTATATGCTGCTACTGGGGGAAATCATTCGGAAACATAGTATAAACTTTCACTGTTATGCCGATGATACGCAACCTTATAATTCTGTAAAACCTGGCGACTCTGCTGCTATTTCAGTCTTACTACAGTGTCTTGCTGATTAAACTCAGATGAGACGGAAGTCCTGCTGTTAGGTTTTCAGCACCAACTAGAGCTTGCAAACTCCCTAAAAAATGATTTGGGCAACCTGACCTCTAATATAAAATCTGATGTAAGAAACTTGGGGGTTATATTTGATTCTGGTTTGAGTTTTGAGGCACATATTTGAAAAATTATAAAAGTGTCTTTTTATCACCTACATGACATTGCTAAAATTAGGTATTTTCTTTCTTTGGCTGATGCTGAGAAACTAATTCATGCTTTCTTTTCAGTAAGACTTGATTATTAATGCTTTATTGGCTGGGCTTCCACATCATGTCTTATCACGTTTACAGCTTGTTCAGAATGCAGCAGCAGGGTTCTGACTAGAACGAAAAAACAGGGCCATATAACTCCTGTGCTGGCCTCATTGCACTGGCTCACAATACATTTTAGAATTGATTTTAAAATCTTACTATTAAATTATAAAGCACTAAATAGCTCAGCACCAGAGTACCTAAGAGAGATTCTGTCCCCATATAAACCACTGCACACTTTAAGGTTGGCTAACGCTGGACTCTTGTGCCTCCCAATGGTAAAATTGAAAAGGAGAGGAGAAAGTGTGTTTTGTTTTAATGCTCCCAAGCTGTGGAACTCTTTGCCTTCCTCTATTAGAGATGCTGCTTCGGTCAGCATTTCTAAATCAAGATTAAAGACTCATTTTTATAGATCAGCTTTTTTAACCTAATCTAGATATAAAGTTTCTGTTATCTGTTTTTATCTGTTAACTTTGTATTTTATTTGTTATTCTTATTAATTTTATTTTGTCTTATCTTGATATTTGCTATTTATTGTTATTATTAATATCATTGTGTTTTTTTAATTGTGTGATTATACTGTTCTGTCTTGTTTCTTGATCATGATACATACTGTCTGTAAAGCGCTTTGAGATACCATGGTATGAAAGGCACTATGTAAATAAAATAAATAAATAATAAATAAAATAAAATAAAATAATGCGGTAATATTAATAATAATTTCAGAGAAAAATAAACTTTATCTGGAAAGAGCTGTGTGAATAGTTCATAATATTGCGCTGTCATATGATTATTTATTTATTTATTTATTTATTTATTTATTTATTTATTTGTTTATTGTCATCATAGTGAAGTAAAATAGAGAATACCAGCTCATTGATTTGTCTCATCCAAAATGAGCCTGCCCTGAATAAGTGGGTCCCCCCCACAGCGTTCATGCTGCCGCCGGGCCTGGGCGATTTTATTGAATTTCAAACAGTTTTCCTGTCAGAGATGAGCAGACTGTTTTTACCCCTGCTTTAACCTTCGTTAGTGCTGTTCTTACAATACAGGAACACCTTTGTGTTTGTTTCCACAGCCCCACCTCGTGTTACACTGTACCACGAGAATGACCTGGAGCTGGGGAAGCCCAACACTCTCATCTGCTTCATCGATGGCTTTCACCCAGCAGCCATCAAAGTGACCTGGACCAAGAATACCCTGCCAGTGACTGAGGGAGTCAGTCTCACCCAATATTACCCTGATAAAGATTTCACCCTCAACATGTTCTCTTACCTGAGCTTCACTCCGGAGCTGGGAGACGTGTACTCCTGCCAGGTCCAGCACAGCGCTCTGCCTGAAACACTCACAACGTTCTGGGGTGAGTAACACACAGACTGCTTGATATTTATGTGTTGTAGTGTGACTATACGTCTGTATGTATGTATGTCACTGTAACAGGACAGGTAGACCGGGTGAGGGAAAAGGGTTTGACACTGACAGAGGTTGACATCCCTTTGTCAGGGACATAAAGCACCATATAACTTTAAATGCTTAATTGTAAACATTGTAAACACTCCAGTAGACACCATTTAATCAGTATACATGTTGATAAAATGTGAGTCTGCAATCAGAGTTTGATGTACCGTATACAGATAAATATATTGTGGCTAGACAATAAGTACACTAAGTAATAGTAAAGAAAAACGCTAGTTCTACAAATTTAAAACATGCTAATACACAAGGGAATTTGTATTACTGTTACACAGTACTCAAAGATATATTGCACATATTCAAACAAACTACCACGGTACTGGGAGGGCAATAGTTGAGGAGAAGGTATCAAGATATTTCTTTCAGAGTTAAAAAGAGCAGTTTTCTTTTGTTTAGACAAGACACATACAAAATAGCTACCACGGTCTGAGAGCACAAGGGTTACTGTACCAAACCACTCTAATATAGAGCGGACCAAACTATTCAATATGAATAGCAAGAGTTTAACATTAGCACCTAGCGCCCCAGCCAATTTCCAGCGCATGCAAGCAATACAGTTTAAACTTTAAGCAATCTCACCAAACGGCAGTTCACAGACCCGTGCTCTAAGCTCTCAGGCTCTCAGCTCACAGCTCACAGCTCACAGCTCAGCTCTCAGCTCACAGCTCAGGTCTCAGCTCACAGCTCACATCTCAGCTCTCAGCTCTCAGCTCACAGCTCAGTTTGGTTGTCCTGACATGTTTTTAAACACCTGGCCCAATTAGGAGTTAGCACTGCAGTTGCTATGGAGACCCAAAAGTTTTCGGGAGGTTTAAGGAGCCGTAAAAAGGGCGTTAAGGAGCGTTTAAAAGGGACTAAAAACAAAGTACACAGAAAGAGTGTTTAGAACTGCAAACACAAGTCAAAAAGGAAGTTAGAAAGGCCAAGAGAGAGATAGAAATGAACATTGCTAAGGGGGCTAAAACCAATTCCAAAATGTTTTTCCAATATTATAACAGCAAGAGAACATTCAAAGAGGAGGTTAAATGTCTAAGAGACACAAATGGCAAAATCATAGATGAAGAGAAAAAAATAGCAAATATATTAAATGATTACTTTTCGCAGGTTTTTACAAAGGAGGACACGGACAACATGCCCCACATGTCGACCTGTTCCTATCCAGTTTTAAATAACTTTAACATAACAGAGGCAGAAGTGTTAAAGGGACTAGGAGCTCTTAAAATAAACCAAATCCCCTGGGCCGGATGAGATCCTCCCAATAGTACTCAAAGAAATGAAAGAAGTTATTTACAAACCGCTAACCAAGATCATGCAACAGTCTCTGCCTAATGTTCTTATGTCCACATTATCAATGTTTTAAAAGTAAAACTAATAAATCACACAATAAAATCAATAAAAAAAATGAAACACAAATTACACACACAAGAAAATTAAATAATAAATCACATTGCACACTTGTTACACCTTACCAAAATAAAGAATTCTGGCAAACTGTAGTGGCAAGTTTTCCGCAAACTTGCCAGAAGGACACTTTTCTCATGCAAATTAGATGTTCTGGCAAACATTTCTGGTGTAGTAATAGCAAACTTCTGGTGAACTATTGTGAATATTGTGATTTGCTGTTTTTTTGTAGACATACAGTGGAAATATATGAAGCTTTAAAAAACCTAACATGTATTTTTAAATATCTGTTTTCTAAAAAACAAATGATAAAAAAAGAATGTATACACAGCAGCTTGGGATTAGTTTTGATTATTCAGCTTATGTATTTAAACAGTGGAACACAATAACATGTTAACAATATCTTCACTGCCTAATGTCTTTACTTAAATATTCTTATAATACATGTTAAACATTCTAATTACACATTTTAATCCTAGAGAGTCACAGCGAACATAGAAACTATTTTGTTATACTCCAGGGTGTGTTTTGCTAACTGCTTTTCTGCTTATAACAAAAGCATGTTATTTCAAGCTAGCTATATCTTGATCCATATTTTCTTCATCTTTATCAGCCTAAAAAGTAATTTGAATGTAAATATGTATGTATCAACGATTAAATAAATGAGTCACATTGTATGCTTATTTTAATTGGCTGAATGGCAGATACTTAGATCCCAGACCATCATTAACCCCCTTTACTAACTTATAAAAGCACTGAATACTAGCTTTAAAACTTTATTCAATAGACAATCAGAATACATAAAACACTGAATAGAATGCAATGTCAAGTACAACAGCTGTACATCAGTTCCCATTCACTAAATATTAAGTTTCGAATGTAAAAAAAATGTTCTTCATTGTAAACAAAAATATTTAAAGCAATTTCAGGATGATCAGTACGTTTGCAGCGAGCTGGGAGCGATGCTGAGAAAAGCTGATGAACGACCTTTGTTAATGATTTGGACTGTAGCTGAATTATCTGAGTGGCTAGGAATGGAATTTTTGGCCCAGGAAGACCCCCAAAGGAATGCGGCTACAGCGACCGGATAAGTCTTGTTCCATGACGAGGAGTGATCGGGTATAGGAATGGTGCTGAATTCTTTGGGCCAATCTAATTTTTGTTTTTAATTCCCCCCTGGGGGAGCGCAGCTGAAAAAGATTGAGAATCCAGGGTGATGCCTAGAAACTCGATATAAGTGAGAGGACCCAAGGTCTTTTCTGGTGCTAGGGGGTGCAGAGATTTGAAAATAATGATTTGAGAATCGTTATATTCTGAGCAGGGGGAGCATGGGGGAAAGCTGGGGGTGGTGGAGTATGG
This sequence comes from Huso huso, assembly GCA_036884735.1. Taxonomy (NCBI): domain Eukaryota; kingdom Metazoa; phylum Chordata; class Actinopteri; order Acipenseriformes; family Acipenseridae; genus Huso; species Huso huso. The sequence continues at coordinate 99,687 of JAHFZB010000101.1, forward strand.
GGAGCGGAAAGGTCGATTATCAGTCTCTTTTTGCCTGAGTATTTCCTTATTGCAACTGGTTGTCTAATTCTTTCTTTAGTAAAATATTTACAAGGGTGATTTAGGTGCATTGGCAGTATTATCTGGTTTTCTGCAATTCGGCTGTTTATTTTTTTTTGGGGGGGGGCTTGCGTGGACAAATTAAATGTGAATGGGCTTCCCTGCAGTGGCTGCAAATGTGAAGAAAAATAGCAGGAGGAATAGGAGCAGGCTTCTTTTCTGAAATTGTTGCAGATCTGGCATCCACCGGAGAACGTAATGTTGCAGCCCTGACTGTCTTTTGATCTGGAAGGGATGAAGGAAAGGGTGGGAAATGCATGGGAGGAAGGAGGAGGATTACGAGGGAGGGACATGAGGGAACAGGGTGGAGGGTCGGTAAAAGAACAGGAAATGGTGGGTTGAGCAGTGGGACCGCATACAGAGCGTGCTAGGAGCCAGAGACCTGTGAAGAGGTAAGGCATAGAAGGGGCAGCGGGTCCTTGTTGAAAGCCTGATGCTGGAAAGGTAGAAGGAAAAAAGCATCTGACAGAGAAGAGACCACTATGGGGGCCTGCTGGACACCTGCAGTGAGGGGGGGGGTAACCTGAAAGGTTATGGTTGGAAGGAACAGACTATTTGGGAATGGGCTTCCCTGCAGTGACTGCATATGTGAAGGAAGTTACAGGCAGAGTAGGAGTAGATTCCTTCATTTAAATTGTTACAAATCTGGTGGCCTCCGGAGAATGTAATATTGCGGCACTGGCCGTCTTTTCATCTGGAGGGGATGAAAGAATCTGGAGGATTGCGAGGGAGGGACATGAAGGGACGGGGCAGAGGCTCGGTAAGGGAGCAGGAAATTGGAACCGCATACAGAGCATGCTAGGAGCCGGAGACATGAAAAAACGGGAGAATAGGTCTTGTTCAAGGGCGCCCGTGTAGATCCTCTGGTTCCATTGTAGTGATATTCGAAAAAAATGGGAACCTCCGAATCTGACAGATCTAGAATTATGGACAAATAATCATCCAGCTCACGCTGGTGGTCGGGATAGAACTCACATATGATGTCCCTGAATTGTCTGAAAGCTAAAATTAACTCAGAAATGGTGAGTGTTTTGAATAAGCTGGGGTCAGAGGTTTTGAGAGTAACTGAAAGGTCGGCCCACTGAACTACCCTGGTACTGATGGAATCTAAAGTGTTAGTGAGTAAGGAAACTAGGTTAATATCCGCACCTGATAAAATCTGGTTACGTAGGCAAAGGGATACGGGTTTGGGGTTGAAGATCAGGGCATTTCCAGGAGGAGGCAGGGCCACGGCATTTTTTAACGATTAACCGGACATTGCGGAGGGAGGAAGTACAGGGTGGTTATGGAAAAACTGGAGCGCTGGGGTGAATTGGGGGGTGTCAGCTGAGAAGGTGGGGTAGGAGGAGGAAGCAGCTATGGGGGCCTGGTCGACGCCCATAGCCGTGGGGAGAGAAGAGGAAAAGAGAGTTGGGCCCGGCTGAGGTGGAAGCACGGAACCTACTGAGGGGGCATGCTGGGTGCCTAAAGTGGAGGTTTGGAAAGGAACAGGAAGCAGGGGCTTGCTGGAAAGGAGGGAAGAGTGGACAGAAAAGCGGGGCCCTGCTGGGCAGCCATTTGAGGTATAGAATAGGGGCTGCGGGGCCCTGTTGAAAACCTGCAGCTGAAAAGGCAGCTAAGGTGCCACTATAGGGGCCTGCTGGACACCCATGGTGAAATGATGGAAATATTATTATTATTATTATTATTATTATTATTATTATTATTATTTATTTCTTAGCAGACACCCTTATCCAGGGCGACTTACAATTGTTACAAGATATCACATTATTTTTACATACATAATTGCCCTTTTATACAGTTGGGTTTTTACTGAAGCAATCTAGGTAAAGTACCTTGCTCAAGTGTACAACAGCAGTGTCTCCCACCGGGGATTGAACCCACGACCCTCCGGTCAAGAGTCCAGAGACCTAACCGCTACTCCACACTGCTGCCCGGTAACCTGAAAGGTTACAGTTGGAGTTACGGGGGGAGGAGGGGGGGGGCTTGTTGGACAGCAGTGGCGGGTGCTGAAACAGTCTCTGGATCCGAATGCTCAGAAACTGCTGAATGAGCCTTTGATTGACAGGTTCTGTGGAGGTCCCGCCTTCTGTATTTTCCGGATGTAGATGCGCTTTGTGGCATTGATGCAGTGGGTGCAGGAGAAGCGCGAGATGGAAAGCGACGATCTGTGCTGTCATAGTGTCTGCGATGGGAAGGATGCTGCAGAGTGGAGAGAAATAAATTAAACAAATTATCCTTACGTGCTGTAGATTTGAAGGGGTTGTTGTTACTATGAAGATAATGCTGGAGCCTGGGGATCATCCAGTCTCTGATGTCAGGAGTTGCGGAGGAACTCCAGGCGGGAGCTGCGGCGGACAGGAGAGTGAGCCGGTTGTTGTCCTGGGTGACAGGGAAAAGACAAAGGATCTGGTGATGGTTCTGGAGAAACAGAGAAGTTTGGAGTGGTAAATACCATTGAGCGAAGGTGTCGTGGAGTTAGCCGGGGAGGAGCTGGTTGAACTGGTTGAGTGGATCTTGGCTCCGGGGAAACGGCAAACAGATCATCATCCGACGAAACAGAACAATCCAGAAACGCAACTGAGAGGGAAGTGAAGAGGGTATTGTCTAGATGAAGACATTTCTGAGTCAACATGAACTCCTAGGTCTTTTTCATAGATTCTGTCTTCAATCTCCCATATGGTATTTATAATGCACATTTTTATTGCTTGCATGCAGTACCTTACACTTTTCTCTATTAAATGTCATTTGCCATGTGTCTGCCCAGTTCTGAATGCTGTCTAGATCATTTTGAATGACCTTTGCTGCTGCAACAGTGTTTGCCACTCCTCCTATTTTTGTGTCGTCTGCAAATTTAACAAGTTTGCTTACTATACCAGAATCTAATCATTAATGTAGATTAGGAATAGCAGAGGACCTAATACTGATCCCTGTGGTACACCACTGGTTACCTCGCTCCATTTTGAAGTTTCTCCTCTAATCAGTACTTTATGTTTTCTAAATGTTAACCACTCCCTAATCCATGTACATGCATTTCCTCGAATCCCTACAGCGTTCAATAAAATTAATATTTTATTGTCACACGGCTGCCTGAGTGGTGACGTCAGAACCAGGAAATGAATACAGAGACAGATGAGGTGAATTGATGAAAGCGCTGTTGCGGGGTTTATTATAAATAAAAAAGGTTTAAACAAACAGAAGACAGGACACGGCACTTGCGCCAAAATAAATAGATAAACAAAACGGACTAACATTAACAAACGGTGGACGGACAGACACACAAACACGGTGAGTAAATAAACAAACAAGTATCGTGCTGGTCCTACCAGCACGCGATATCAATTGTTATAAATATTTATCTTTAACTTTATTTCTCCTCCTCTCTCCCGTTCACTACTCACCGAACACCCAAACCCCGAGTGAGTAAAACGTGCATCTATATATACTGTTGTGCTGGGATTCAATTACTAATTAATTATTCACTTGAATCCCAGCACGTGAATTCATTATGTGCAACCTCATGCTCACATATTAAATACTTTAAATGCACGTGAAGTGATGTGCAATCCTCGTGCTTAAATACAATTACACATTTTTAAACACACCTGAAACACAGACCCGTTTATATCCCGTGTACCAATGCCTATACACCAACATTAACACAGCACACGTAACATACAACACAGAAATGCACACAAGGGCGGGGCACATTGCCACATTTATGCGTGACTTTGTCAAAAGCTTTCTAGAAATCTAAATAAACCATGTCATATGCTTTGCAATTATCCATTGTCGATGTTGCATCCTCAAAAAAATCAAGCAGGTTAGTGAGACATAATCTCCCTTTCCTAAAACCATGCTGAGAAACATGCAGCACAATGAACAGGTTTCATGACTGTTCTAACCCAAGAGTGTGGAAATGTTTGCTTGTGTATTGAGGACTGGAAACTTAAAATACAAATATACAATGTAATACAATATGAAAGAAATGTGGCAGAGGAGAGCAGTGACATTATCTTGCTTGTCTGTTTTCTTTTTAAATAATAAAGTAGTGATTATCTGTCTGATACTCGATAAGCATATGTGCTGCTGATTGCATCTCCAGTAATACTTCACAGCTTTTAGCACAGGATTCAGCTCTTTATTGTAGCGTGTTACCAAACATGAACTAATTTAGTACCAATTGCAACGAAGAAAGAAGCAGAACACAGTTGGGTATCAGCTGATCTACAACCTTAATACACAGCACAGGATTAACCCTTTGCGGTCCTATGTCGGACCTGGTCCGACATTGCAATTATTCCTATCCGGTCCATTGTCGGACCCTGTCCGACATCATCAAAAAGACGCAAAAAACGGGTTTCTAGTCGTTTTTTCTCCGGAGAAAGCCGAGAACCATTCAATGGCTGAGTGGGAGGCGACAGGGCGCCGAGACAAGATAAAAAAAAAAATATATATATATATATATATATATATATATATCTCATGAATAGTTATACCTGCCCCTGGCATCTCATATGGGCCGTCATAAGGAAACAAGCTGGCTGATACTGCATCAGCGCACAGAGACTATCACTGACATTTGCAGAGCTTTTTCGAGATGTTATAGTAATAAAATAAGGACTTGGATTGCATTATTGAGGAATTTGGTGATAAAATGAGTGATCAGGAGATGATTGATCGGTATGTACAACTATTATTATTAATATTATTTATTTATTAGCATACGTGAAAGCTATAGCAAACGAAAGGGTGGGGCGGAGATGCCTAGTGAGTGCTTTGTTGATATGCAGGGCCTTTTAAACCTGTTTGACTGTGAAAAAAAATACTTTTAAACAGCGCGTCTAAAATTAATTGCGCGTGTGAAAATAAATTGGACCTGACACGCATTTAATAAATGGACTGCAAAGGCTTAAACTCTTTATAGCTCGTTACCAAACAGGACCTGAAGGGGGAGCTCAACATAGGAGTTGGTTTCAGCTTATTCTATAATTCAAACTATAAATACATTATAAATATCATCTAGAGTGTTATTTTTCCTCTAAGGACATTAAATTGAAACCCAACCACGTCCTAATGATTTAGTTTTGTTACATATGCAAATTAAGTACAGAAATAAATTGACGCACAAACACATTGCACTGTTCTTAAATCGAATGTACAATCTAATTTTCATAAAGCGGCAATAAAATGAATGAAGTGCGTAATTGAAAAAACAAAACTGTCATTAGTCCTCATTAGTCAATTCACACATAAAACAAATGCATTGTTTAGGTGTAGCCCATATTAAAGGTGTAACTGAAATCACAAGCCATGATGACAGGTGGGTATTATTGTTCGGGCAGACTGTACTCTCCCAGCATGTGAAAGTCTATCGCAGCGGCTCCACAACATGAAAGCAGGTGTAGATAAAGACAAGAGACCGCTTTATAAAGGGGACAGCTTGTTAAAAACAATTGAACACTGAATGAAGGATGACATCATTATATTTAATGAGCTTCTGCACAATAACATTCCTATGATTTCATTTTTAAGAGGACACAATAAGCAACAATCACAAGATACGCTGGCTGTCGTACAATCAGTGAATAAAGAATGAACGACACCCTGTTTAGTGTTACACTCATTTAATATCCATCCACAAGACAGTATTTAACTACCGTTCATTACCATGACAACTAGGGATAGAAGGTGGAAGGTGTAATTACAAGCATCGGGACATAATTAAGAATATATAAGTCGTATTTCATATATATATATATATATATATATATATATATATATATATATATATATATATAAAAATATATAAAAATAAATAAATAATATATATATAAATAAATAAATAAAGTAAAAGAACCAAGACCCACTCAGGTTCATTGCCCCTTTAAAAATAGACTCAGGACAGGATTTGGAGGTTTCAAAGCGATCTTGCGCTATTTTTTAAATAATAATAAAAACCAAAATAAACAAAACAAACACCTAGCTCTTTCTTGAGCACTAACTAAGCACAATACTGGAACCTAAACTGACAAACAGGATAGCTAAACTGCTTACCTGTTAAAACAAAATCAAAACAAAACAAACACACAGGTTTAACCCTGATCTGGAAAAGTTTTACACTACCTTTCCTTTTGTACGCTTGAGCACACAGACGAGCGGGCTCTCCACACAGCAGCCCTGTGCAGACTGACTGCACCTCTTAAATACCCTAGACCTGGTCCTAATTTACAATTACTACCCAGGTGCAGGGGATAATTAACAATAAAACAATTAAAACAATTAACAAACTTGCGCAGGTGTACATGTTTTATGCAGGGAGGATTTTAACCCCCTCCCTGCTGTGTTACAAAATATATATAAAATCCCCAGCCAAGGGATCCTGGAAAGTCCCTGCTAGGAGAAGTGTTCGGCGCCCGTCGTTACACAGCCCGCCATTACACAGCCCCCCCTCTAGTCCTCGTCGCCCCGAGAGGCTCCTCAATCTCGAAAACTGCAGGGTCTGATTCTCACCCTCTGTGGCCTTGGTGCAACAGCTCTTTGCAGAGTAGCTGTCGGACTGGGAGAGTCCGCTGGTGTGGTGGCTCCGGCAGGCAGGCTGCAGGGTTGACCAGCAGGTGCGTCCACGGTACCCTGCGCATCGCTGGCCGGTCCACAGTAGAGAGCAAGCCGATCGCGATGGAGCACCACCCTCCGGCCACCACGGAGAATCTGGAGCCGGTAGATTACCTCTCCCAGAGGCTCCAACACTCGACGGCCCCATCCAGGTGCTGTCCAGTTTTGGGCAATGGCCCCGTCTGCGTTGGGGCTGGAATACCCAAACCAGCTCCCCTGACGAAAATGGCCTCCCCTTCACCCAAGTGTCATAGTTCAGTTTCTGGCGGCAGCCTGCTACCTGGAGTTGCACGGGCAAAGTCGTGGGCAGTGTCCAGCTGGTCCTGGAGCCTCCAGGCGTACTTGGGTCCAGGGGGGAAGTACCTCTGTGTCAGGTGGCCGGCTGAATACCAACGTGGCTGCGCTCCTTCGGCCGACGGACCCAATGTTCTAGGTCCAGCCAGGGTAAGAGCTGGACCTCCAGGAATACGCAACACCCCCGCCCGTAAGTCCACCCGGGCCCGATGCGACTGAGGAAATCCAGTCCAAGAATGCAAGCGTCCTGGACTGGGGCAATCCACATGGGGTGCTTTAGCAACTGCCCCCCAATGCGGATTGTCACTTTTCCTTTTCCCTCCATCAGCACCAGCACCCCCATCACAGTCCATACCTGGGCAGTGGTTCCCTCAATCAGCCACGGTCTCCCTTGATGCCTTTTCAAGACGTCTGACCACACGATGGTTACTGTTGAACCGGTATCCACCAAGGCGGTGCAGGTCACTCCCTCCACAGAGACCATGCCGTGGCAATGGTCGTCCACGGTGGTCCTCCCGACCAACATCACCGAGGGATCCCGCTCCGCTGTGACGGAGTTTCTTTGCGGAGTCTACTTTCCCCCAGTTAAGCGGACCTCTGGGCATTTCCTGACCCTGGCCGAGGGTTGCTGGTGTTCACAGCACGGTGACTCTCTGGACACTCAGTGCGTCGATGGCCAGGCTGTCCACATCTCCGCACAAGAGGGGTGGTCGCAGACTGACTCCCGAGCTCTGGGTCGCTAACGCCCTGAGAAGAGCGACGACCTTGGCACAGCCTCCTCTATCTCTAGCTGCGCTGTCCGGACTCGTGGTGGACCCCATCCCGCGGGTTCCTGCCGCTCCGTTGCCCAGACCACCTCCGTCTCGTATGCCAGTTCCACTGCTTCCCGGAGGCTGTAGGGCCGGAGGAGTCGCACCTGCGCCCACAGTTCTCCGCTCCCGATGGCCTCCACGAACTGGTCCCTGGCCAGCTCTTCCTGCACTGCGGGAGGCATGTGGGCAAAAGCGCGGCGTGTCAACACCTCTATCATCACGGTTAGCTCACAGATGGTCTCGCCCGGCTTCCTTCCCCGGAGCTTGTTGCACAGCAGCCCTGGATGTTGGCTGCTGCCAAACTGGCTCCGGAGCGCCTCACTCAGTGCCCCGAAGTCCGCCTGCTGTTCCGGAGTCAGAGTGAGCAGACAGGGTAGCGCATCCTCCACCAAACACCCGGCGAGTTGGAGAGCCTTCTCCTCCTCGGTCCATCTTTCCAGGTGGGCCACTAGATTGAGCTGGGCATGGAATGCATCCCAGTCCACTTTCCCATTGAACACAATGCGGTGCCGGGATCGCTGCCGCCGGTCCCCCTTCGGATGCGCTCCCGGGGTCTGATGGCTTACTGCCCTTTGCCTGTTCGGCCAGCGGTCCCCATCCTTCCAGTGGGGGCAGCTCCAACTCCTCTCCAGGTTCCTTCTTGACTGGTCTCCACATCCCACTCTGACACCAATGTAGCGATCGGTTCTCGCAGACAGGTGCATCACACAGAGCGAGGCAATCCACACACAGACGGAGGGCGGGCGCGAGCCCGGGACCTCTCGCACTAAAGCATAGCACCAATACCGCTGTACAAAAGAGCCGGCTCCCTTGTAAGGAGCGTATATCGGGCTTATGTCTTACCAGCTCTACTGCTGCCTTCCCCGTGCACGCTACTATATATACAGTATATATATACATTTAAAAAAATATATATATATAGGCCTGGGCTATAATTTGAATAAGAATGAAACTATTTTGGCAAACATTTTGAATTCATATCATTTTATGTACTATTTGGAATAGTTCCGCTCCATGTTGGCAATACATTTTGAGATTCTTCACGTTTGTTTCAGGAGTTAGTACAACACCACAACTTTAGTCTGACGACAATGCTGTACTAACAGTACAGTATTTTAGTATCCTCTAGAGCAGGGGTCTGTGTCCCTCCTGGTTTTTATTCCAACTGAGCTCTCAATTACTTAACTAGGCCCTTAATTGAACTGATCATTTGCTTAATTAGACCTTGTTTTCAGCTCTTAAACAGTTGCAGAGTTCAAGTTACTTATAAAATGTTACAGCTCACTTGAATAATGCAAAATGGCAGATATTTTTGATCTTGAGATACTGTTACCATATAGGTAATTTTCCATTTTGGATCTTATTATAGTTTATATAAGTTTACATATAATAGAAGTCAGGCTTATTGGTCTGTAGTTACCTGGTTCTGTTTTGTCTCCCTTTTTGTGGATCGGTATTACGTTTGCAATTCTCCAGTCTGTCGGTACAACCCCTGTGTTAAGAGACTGTTGCATGATCTTAGTTAGCGGTTTGTAAATAACTTCTTTCATTTCTTTGAGTACTATTGGGAGGATCTCATCCGGCCCAGGGAATGTGTTTATTTTAAGAGCTCCAAGTCCCTTTAACACTTCTGCCTCTGTTATGCTAAAGTTATTTAAAACTGGATAGAAACAATTCAAATAGACTGCTCTCCCTCTCCACACAGAGCCGGATGTGCAGACAGAATCTGATGTTGGGAAGACGGTGTACTGCGCTGTGGGGCTGACTCTGGGGCTCCTGGGAGTGGCTGTCGGGACCTTCTTCCTCATCAAAGGGAACAAGTGCAACTGAACCAGGTATCTACATGGCTCTGGCACTGTTTACTGGTGTGGTTATTGCACATTGCTAACCACACAAAGACAACATAGTCATCAAGCAAAAAGAAAAACCTGGGTATTGAAAATGTGATTAACTATTTCTCATGCTATTCCTGCACATCCCAATACCAGTACTGAAATATTGCTCTTTTTTTTCAGGGTTTTCCTTTTGATGAAGAAATCCTGCTCTGCTCCAGCTTGTGTTTATGATTCTCATTAATGTAAATGTCTGTCTGCTGCTGTGGGGAAAAGGGGGAACTATGGAAGTGCTGTGCAGCTGTTTTTAAACCTTATGTAAAACCTAAAAACTAGTGATGCAATACAATGTAATGGAAACGTATCTAGCTCCATGACAAGGCATCCCAAGGAGCTTCATAAAAGTATGCACAATAACCAGCTGAGTAAACTGAAAGCAGTGTTAACTGTGAGTTGCTGACATCAGATATCGTAAAATCGACAAATATTCATTCCTGGAATACCTGATATGAAAACACAAAACAAAACATTCCCACTGAGCGATTATGACAGCACCAGGAACCCAGCCTTCAACAAAGTCTATTGCAATCTCTGTTCAAACTCTTCATAAACTATATTGCATCTTCAGTCCAAAAAGAAAGGCCAAAATTAATACAATTTATTACTAGCATACAATAGTAGGTTCTAAAGGCATACAATAATGACAGGATGTAATGTTTCAAATCCCAGAGCGTGCAATGGGATGTTGGGTGGAGCCACTCCTTCATCTCCATAGTCCATAGTGTCTTGGCTTCCACATTTACATCTCCACAAACAGTGGATAACCAAGTCTTCTTTAAAACACATTCTCTCACCTCATTAGCTTTATTCACATTATTCCCCCCCCCCTCCCTTTAAAGGAGCGCTGACCATCTTTAAAATCCATTCTCTCACCTCTTATTAGCTTTGTTAAAGTTATCACTGGCCCCTCCCTTTAAAGGAGCGCTGACCATCTTTAAAATCCATTCTCTCACCTCTTATTAGCTTTGTTAAAGTTATCACTGGCCCCTCCCTTTAAAGGAGCGCTGACCATCTTTAAAATCTATTCTCTCACCTCTTATTAGCTTTGTTAAAGTTATCACTGGCCCCTCCCTTTAAAGGAGCGCTGACCATCTTTAAAATCCATTCTCTCACCTCTTATTAGCTTTATTAACATGATCACTGGCCCCTCCCTTTAAAGGAGCGCTAACCATCTTTAAAATCCATTCTCATAGCTCTTATTAGCTTTATGATCACTGGTCCTTTTTCTTGTATTGAAGATCTTTTGGGTCCTTGCTTGTATTTTATACTCCAATTTGGAATATGCAGATATTTCAAAAGAACCTAAAAGTATAAGTTGGGTCTACGTCCAGGTACAAACGCTACTAACTGAGATCCACTCCAACGGACCATCTAGAATCGGGTCATATAACCAAAACGAAGAGATACCAGGAAGAAACAGTTAGGAATATTTTTGTTTTTTTATCTACAGATTTTATATAGTATAAAAAAACAAGCAACAAACCAAAATATGTTCAACATGCGAAAAGGAGACCTGTGATACAGTTATGCTGCTCGTGTTAATAAGAGATAAGAGAAGTGTTTTTAAAAACCTTGTTAGCACTCCTTTACCCAATACATTATATTCATAGAATCCAGATATTAACTTAAATCAAAGTTACTTTATACAATGGTGGCCCCAGTGGAGTTTACAGTAGATACACTTTAATGTTGCTGTATCTCAAGGATACAATTCCTTCACTCTCTGTGTAACTCATGGATACTTTCCTGGAATCTCTTCTTTTTCCCCCAGGAATAGCACAGTGTGATATCTTCTGTGTGGTTTAAATTGAAAACGTTCCTTATAGCTTCATATTTTAATTCATGTATGTGATGCTTCAGAGGAATGATGCTTTGACAGCATGTCTTTTTAAATAAGAACATAAGAAAGTTTACAAACAAGAGGAGGCCATTCAGCCCATCTTGCTCGTTTGGTTGTTAGTAGCTTATTGATGCCAGAATCTCATCAATCAGCTTCTTGAAGGATCCCAGGGTGTCAGCTTCAACAACATTACTGGGGAGTTGGTTCCAGAATCCCACAATTCTATGTTCTTTTAGGAGAACATTATAGATACACAGTGGATTGTAATCATAGTACTAATAAACAGAGGGATTTTGAAGCCTTTTGTAACTTTAATATTGTAATTTAAAGTTAAACTTCCTTTTAAAAAATTCAGAAATAAAAATCATACTTTCCCTATTGAAATTCTGCATTGTTTTCAAAGATTTATTTTATTTGTGTTATTTCAAAAATAAAATCTTTTACCTTTTGAATGTTGTTTTGTAATGTCTTATGGGAATGTCTGCAATGCTAGGACCTCTTCATAAAGCTTGAACTCATAAGAGTCTGTTTTTATGAATGAAATCAAGTTTGATATTGATGAAAATGTTCTAGACTGTGGTTGGCTTCTTCCACTGCAGTCTAGAACATTTTTATGATTATGTAACGTTATTTTATTCACAAGAACATTCACAAACGAGAGGAGAACCTTTGGCCCACCAGTGTTCGGTTAGTGTAACTGGTTGATCTAAATGTTGTCAGGTCGGGTATTAAAGGATACCAGTGATTCAGCATCAACAACATGACTAAATAATGCATTCCATACCCTCCTGTGGCAAAGTGGTAGGTACTGTGCAGGTGCAGTGATGGTGCAGTGCTTAATCAAATCGACAGACAACAAGGATACTGATGAAATGATGAATGGTTTATTTTATATTAGTCACGTGACAACAGTAAATAATAATGATCTGGCAATACACACTTTTGTATTGCTCAGTGATAAAAGTGGGGGTTGAATCCCGAAAGAATAGACACGGTATTAAACACAACACTTAACACAAACACGATCACAAGTCCAGGGTGAGTGCTGACGTGCTAGTGGTGAAAATACAAGTTATTAGTGAGGAGCAGCATTACTTTGTCTCCTGTTCAAAAAGTCAGAATCTGCATTTTTTTGTAATGCTGCTGCTGCCGGTGCTGAGCCGATTTGAGATTGTCCTGGGCCAAATGACCGACCAAATCCAGACGATCTCAGAGTGAGTAGGAGCACATGCTGCGCTACATTTTTGGACGAGCCTTTGTACTCCTCCCGCCTCTCTCTCAACAGATCGAGGATGCCGTGAGGCTGTCTACCATACAAGAGCTCGAAGGGGGAGAACCCTGTCGAACTCTGTGGCACCTCTCTCACTGCAAAAAGGAGGTAGGGTAGAAGTGATGTCCAATGTTTTTGCTCTTGGGTCACAAATCATCTCAGCATCTGCTTTAAGGTCTGATTAAATCGTTCCACAAAACCATCTGTCTGTGGATGATAAACAGATGTCCTGATGGGACGTATTTTTAGTATTTTGTATACTTGCCGTAACATGTTAGACAGAAAGTTAGTTCCATGATCAGTCAGTATCTCTTTGGGGATCCCTACTCTCGACATAATCTGCACTAACTCTGTGGCTATTGCAGCGGCACTAGTGGACCTCAATGGAACTGCCTCCGGGTATCGCGTTGCATAATCGATCACCACTAATATATGCGTATACCCAGAGTCAGAAGGTAGCAAAGGGCCGACTATGTCTATTGCAATGCGTTCAAAGGGAGTGGAAATAATTGGCAGTGGGACCAAAGGGGCGTTGCGCACTCAACCCGGCGCTACTCGCTGGCAGTCTGGGCATGTGGCTACATATTTTGACACATTATGAAGCCCTACCCAATAAAATCGAGCCAATATCCGTTCCCTTGTTTTGTCAGCTCCAAGGTGTCCCACAAAAGGGATATCATGCACCAGCCTCATGAACTCGAGTCGACAAGAAGGGGGAACCATCAATTGTGTTACAGGCTGTCCTGTGCCTGTGGCAGGGTTTGCCCTATATAATAATTGCCCCTTAATAATGAAGTGTGGATATACTAGTGCCCCAGTGCCATCAACATCCTTACCTTCAATAGACCGGACCTGCCCCCAAGCGTGCACCAGTGTGGGGTCATTATTTTGGCCCCACACTAGGTCCGCGCTTCAGTCCCACATGTCTGGCATATTGAAAGCAGCTGGAGTAGCATCTGCCCCGGATGGCCCAGTAACCTCGCTCTCTCGGTCACACTGTGTCCCAACTCCCTTTGATTGGCGTTTGATACCAGCTGAGTTGTCTCCCACCAGACCCCAGCCTCGTCTCACTGATGCTCCCTTCCATTTTTTCGATCCGTCTCTCTTTGTTTGTTTTTCTAGGATGAAAAATGTGGGGAAACAGTTCGGTTTGCAAGGGAAAAATATCACCAATTATTTGCCTTCTTTTTTCTGCCATGTTTACGTGTGTGGATGGGGCTGCCATCAATATTACTAACTCCTTGTAGTTTGGCCAGTCTCAACCCAGAATTACTGGGTGTGGTAGTCTTTCTGCCACCCCTACTACCAGGTGACGTTTTATCGGCCTACCAATAAATATACTTTTAGTACGGGGTGTGCTGCCGTGTCTCCATGGATACAGGAGATAGCCACCTGACCTTGTGGCTGCCACAACACGCCGCCTAAGAGAGCTGTCCGAATTAATGTCTGCTCACACCCTGTGTCCACTGGGTTTTCACATTTCCCAAAACTACATTAACAATACAAGGCCCCTCCTGACCATTTCCCCATCGCTTACCAGCTTCCGATGCCAAATAACATGTCACCACATCACACTCCATTGCTGATGGGCATAACCAGACGATATGTCCATACTGTTGGCACCTGAAACAGAAAGGAGGAGCAGAACTGAGCTGAGGCTAAGAATCTCTCCCGCTGCTGACAAGGCAGTGGGGCAGGGGTAGCATATCTACCCCAGCTGGGGGCCAACCGTTGCCTCCATGGTAGGGAGGTATGGTTGCCCAATGACTGCTTCTTCCAGGGTGGACGGGTAGTTTCCCTGGAAGAAGCAGCCCCTGGAATGAATTGCAAGACCATCCAGGCCAGAGCACACTGTTCCCTTTAAGCCCGCCAGACACAGCCCGACTCAAGCCGCCCCGACTCATCTCATTTCAACTGGCCGTACAGTTTGGATGAATGGTAGAAGTGTGCGTACCCTTAAAACCAAGGTTATGCAGATTTCAGTCGGAGTGTCTTCAGATTTGAAGATTGAACATGTTGAATCTTTTTCAGACACAGTTTCATTCAGATGTGATCAGACTGTGTGCGGCGGTTGCCGACCAAGACTGACTGAGACCGATTAGTCATAAGGGTGTCAACCAATGGTGAGGCAGGTTTAAATAACATGGATTGTCATGTGGCTTGTGGTACAAGATGGCAGAATTCTAGACAAAGGATCGCGAGGTTGAGCTCGTTCAGATGTGGTCCAATAGTCCATGTTTATATGACTGCAGTGCGAAAGCATACTCGAATCGTATTTCGAAAAGCAACGCAACCACGGAAATCGCCAAAGCACTGGCAACTACAAGTGAGTTTATGCATAGTTTTAATATCAGTGAAGTACCGTAGTAGCCTATAGTTCACAAATCACAAACCCCAAGATAGATCTACATACTGAGAAAAAAAGCAATACAGCCAAAGTCAAATAAAAATCAACAAGTTACATTTTATTTACCACAGGCTAAAGTGTAGTAGACAAATAATTATACAAAAAGTCAAACACTGCCCGTAATGTTTGCACGGTTAATGGTCAGTAGCCAAGTACTATAATAACACCAATACACGTTTGCACCTTGCACCTTTTGTATTCGGTAGTTAGCCTACTATATTTGTTAGCCTATATTAGCCTGAAAAAAATTGCACCTTGAACCATGCTAACATTTCGGTCAGTGTATGACTTTTTGTATAGTTTGTCTACCAACTTGGGGCTTGGGATTTTGTTTTATCTCGCATACTTAACCGTATTAATTAGAATTTAATCTAATGCTCTGCATGGTAGGTGCTGAAGTCATGAAACGGATCACATCACTGCAAACTCAATTTTGCGTTTGATCAAAGCACCAGCAAGTGGGAGCAAAGGCATGAACGGTGCATGAAGAGTGTGTAGTGAAGAACCTGGCGTTCCTTACCCCACATGTCCGAAAGAGGTCTTCAGTCTCGAACACTATTTCTGCACTTGATTTAATTCAGAATAAAATGTTAGCAAGACTGGTGTTTTTGTTTTGCTATAAACAGTATCACAAGCAGGGTTTGTAGTGGTCCTTGAAAACTTTGAAGAGTGCATGAATTTCTTTGGACCCTTGGGATAAATGCAAAAACAGGCTTCACTTATGGTACAAATCATTGAAAAGTGCTAGAAAATAAAAACTATGCTCTAAAAAACATTTTGTGGATAATTATGTTATTATGACATTATATGGGTAGGCTTGCTTTCCACGCTTATTTTTCAAAACACTGCTTTTTAATGTGCCGACTCATATCAAAACGAAACAACTCAATTAAGTAGACTGCGTTCAATGACAATTTATTTTCACTCAAAGAAGCGGCACACTGACTGGCTAGCTGATTCTCCTACAGGTTAGTTGCTTTGTGCACCTGACTGCAGTTTTTAGTAGGCTAGTGCAGTTTTAATAAAAACGCGTCATTGATTAAGCCTATAGCCATCATTTTTTTTCGATTTCTGCATTTTTGTTATTTGCCTATTTGAAAAGTTGTGTCAATAGTTTTCTTTTTACAGTGAGAGTAAAGCACTTTTGTAGAAATAGAAAAAATAATGTTTGAGTGTTTAATAATGTTAATAAAAAGACATGGATTAATAATTCTAATTACAGCTTTAAAGTGAGTTAGATAGAGCAGAAATAGCCTAAACAATGAAAGCTACCAAGCCTAATTATAGGTTTAAAATAGTTCAGCATGGCATTTTCCAGCCCTTGAAATTTAGGTTTGTAGGTGTGGAAAAGTCCTGGAAAAATATTCTGTATAATGACTATGAACCATCGGTTATTAGCCTATATTGTATTGTGATGTTCTTTTGCATTTATTTGGTATTTTTAAGCCGCAAATTGGCGCTGATGACAAGGCTGAGAATGTGCAGGAGAGTGGTAAGGAGGACGAGGACGAATTGAAGAGGCATCAGACAGACACATCGGTCCAGACTGGAAGTGATGATGATGACAATCTGTACGGAGTTCAGTTTGCCACGCCAAAGCCACACCAATCAATAAAATCACCACTAGTTGTAGGCCAATGAGATACAAAGAAAGGGGCTAAAAAAGAAAACCAGTGATGACAACATGTTGGAAATACAAATACTGAAGAACATCTCGGACAGCCTCAAGACTTTGCAGACCAAGACCAATGATGCAGACGATGGGATAGACATATTTAGTCATAACGTTTTGCAGAAGCTGAGAATGATCGCAGACCCAAGGCTACAATTCCTGGTTTAGGAAGAAATTGATCGAGTTATAAGCAACGGCTTAAAGCAGTATTGGGGTACTTCTGGAGATGTTGGTAACAACCAGTCACCATCGCCTTCACCTTACCCTTCATCTTATTACCCAGGGTACACTAATCGCCCAATGCAATACAACTATGGTTCTGCCAGCCAGTCACAGCTGTTCATGGGGAGCCACACAGATTCCTCTGAGCAAAGTTTCACCCAAATGCTAAATTTATAATTTCTCAATTTAATCCTGACTCTCATGTTTATACTATTGTGTTAAAATTTATATAGACCTGTGGCAATGTGCCCCGCCCCGTGTGCATTTGTGTGTTATATGTTGCGTGTGGTGTGTAAATGTTGGTGTATTGTAGTTGGTACACGGGACATAATGTGGGTAATGAGCATGAGTGTTTAAAATGTATAATTGTATTTAGACATGAGGGTGGCACAAATCACTTCACGTGCAAATTAAAAGTGTATTAAGATGTGAGCACGGGAGTGCACAGATTAGTTCACGTGCTGGGATTCAAGTGAATAATTAATTGGTAATTGAATCCCAGCACAATTGTATATATAGATGCACAAAGCACTCACTCGGGGTTGTGTGTTCAGGGCGAAAGAACGGGAGAGAGTGAGGAGAAAAATAATAATCAATTGCTAGGTGGTGCCTGAGGACCAGCACGGTACTTGTTTGTTTAGTGTTCGTCCCTGTGTGTTACTGTCTGTTTGTTTTGTTTGTCTGTTTATTTTGGCTAAAGTGCCGTGTCCTGTGTTTTGTTAAAACCTTTTTATTTATAATAAAATGGCGCAAACATCTGTCCTGTCTGTTATTCATCTTCTGGTTCTGACGTCACCACTCAGCCAGCCGTGTGACATATGGTGTCTGGCGTGGGATAACAGCGCCTCCAAGCGTCAGACCAGGAGAGGTGTTTTTGTGCGGGAGAGAGTGAGGAGGTAAAATCAACAATAAAAAATAAATAACAACGGCTACGAGTGCTGGGAGCACCAGCACCGTGCTTGTTTTGTGTTTAGTGTTCGTGCCCTGTTTGTTAGTGTCTGTTCATTTTGTTTGTCTATTTATTTTGGCCGCAAGTGCTGTGTTCTGTTTTGTTCAACCTTTTATTTTCTGTGCGTTATTAAAACACTGAGCGCCGCAGCGTCTCAGTTTCACCTGCCACTGCTGTCTGTCTGTGTACTCCTTTCTGGTCTGACGTCACCACTAAAGCCAGCCTGTTCACAAGACCCTATGTTAAAAAACATTCTTATGACTTTCATATAGGTAGCTGAAGTCATATCTGCATATCCAGTTTGTGGTTTGTTCTTATATCTGTGTATGATATTACACTTTCAGATTGCAGACTGTTGAACTGTATTTTCTGTATTCCGTTAAAAAAGGCGCATTTCTAATAAATGAGTCAACAACCTTCTTTGTCACAATACAATTTATTAAACAACCTTAATATCTTAATCTTAATTGTACTGTGATTCTTGAAATGTGTATTTTTGTGACAACTGTAGTTGCCCTGGGTAAGGGCATCTGCTAAGAAATTAATAATAATAATAATAATAATAATAATAATAATAATAATAATAATAATAATAATAGCCTATATGACGAATCAAGAACAAAAATATCCACTCAGAAATGATAATGCAGCTGGAGAATTTTTTTTAAATGTATGTATTTTAAAAGAAACTTAGTTGACCTGCATAAAATTAAAATAATAATTTCATTACAATAAATCAATATGGAAGCAAGATTGTAGGGTTAATCATTTAAATTATGTTTCAAATTAAAAAAAAACAATGTTTTCAAAAAAAAGGGCCCCTATATATCAACTAACATTTCCAAGGCACTGCTCCAACATCTGAATTTACATAATCACACACATAATCTCTCATTGCTTTAGCGCACATAGTTGGATTGTTTCCACTGGGCAGAGCAGCTTGCAGTAGAACTGGATCCTGCCGCCAAGCCCCGGGTACGTGGTCGTGTGTGACTGGGTCTTCGTGATCACCGGTGTATGAAGTACCAGCCTTCACGCGTAAATAATTGTGCATGACGCCATTGCTATTTTTTCCACTTTGGATTCGAAAAAAGCGATTCGACAAAATGCCAAATGCATTTTCCACAAGGCGGCGGGCACGGGAGAGCCGGTAGTTGTAAACTCTCTGTTCAGGTGAGAGGTTTCGGTGCCGTTAGGGTTTAAGGATATATTCCTTCAAGGGAAATGCCTCGTGAGCAACTATGAAGTAGACAATTTCTCTCTCGTCACCAGGAATTGATCTTGGGTCAGGTGTATTTGCAGTTCTATTTTGGAAGGATTCCTGCAGGGAGCATCCTGCAAATACTCTCCCATCTGATACACGGCCATTTGCCCCCACATCAACAAACAGAAACTTATCATTTGAATCAACTAGTGCCATCATAACAACACTAAATGAATGTTTGTAATTAAAGTACTGAGATGCAGATCTCAGTGGTGGTCGGACGTTGACATGCTTCCCGTCCAGCACCCTGATACAATTCGGCATGTATCCAATATCAAAAAGGATATTGCTGCTCTAGAAAGAGAGCAAAGAAGAGCGACCAGAATTATCCTGCATTTAAAAGACATGTCGTATGCAGACAGGATAAAAGAATTTAATCTATTCAGTCTTGAACAAATAAGATTACGCGGCGATCCGATTCAAGCATTCAAAATTCTAAAAGATATTGACAATTTCGACCCAAGGGACTTTTTCAACCTGAAAAAAGAAACAAGGACTAGGGGTCACAAATGGAGATTAGATAAAGGGGCATTCAGAACAGAAAATAGGAGGCACTTTTTTACACAGAGAATTGTGAGGGTCTGGAACCAACTCAAAAGTAATGTTGTTGAAGCCGACACCCTGGGATCCTTCAAGAAGCTGCTTGATGAGATTCTGGGATCAAAAAGCTACTAACAACCAAATGAACAAGATGGGTCGAATGGCCTCCTCTCGTTTGTAAACTTTCTTATGTTCTTATCTCTCCTGAAATTCATTGGTGACTAACTGCCATTCCTCAGAAGTGTTTACTGAAACCAAAAATATAGGCTATGATTATTTTGTGTTGAGATGTTTATTTTTTACTTATTGTTTTTTATTTTACTTGTAATTTTTAAATTTTATTATTATTATTATTTAGCTTCACGCAGATGCTCAGTTCAAAATTAAAAAATGTTAATAGTACAAGTTTCCGATTGCGTTTTTTTGTTTTTAAATAGGCTATAGATAATTTATAATCTTTACCTTGAAGTATGTATCTTTCAAGATGACACATATGGCCTTGCAGGTTTCTGGTATTCTCTTTCCAATGGTGGTTTCAACAAGACAGAACTGACAGGACAAGCTCCTATAGGTTTTCCCTAAAAAATGAAAATAATTTGCATTCAATTTCTGTCATGATTATCAGGGGTTAAATTACTACTTCGAAGGAGATGGAACTCCTTTTTGCAAGGGGGGTGTTTAAACCCATAGACCAGTGGTTCCCAACTCTGGTCCATGAGGACCCATGTCTGCTGTTTTTTGCTCCAACTGAGCTCCATCTTAATTGAACCCTTAATCTTTAACTAATAATTAGCTTAATTTGATCTTTCAAATTGTTTAGCTTATAAAAAGTTGGAGATTTCAAGTTCCTTTTATACAATTTTATATGAAACCTGAAATCTCCAAAAGCAACTATACATTCTTTTCCTTATACCGCCCTTATAATGTAGAGGACTGGAGAGATAGAGTTGATGGGAGGATGGTGGAGAGTGATGTCTTATTATTGAAGTATAGTGGATGCTCTTATGTAAAAGACACAAACTGACAAAGTGCAGCTATGCGTAATCTTGGACTCCAGCTGAATGAATAAACCAAGCTTGCCTCCCTTTTGTGGATCGGTATTACGTTTGCAATTTTCCAGTCTGTCGGTACAAGCCCTGTGTCAAGAGACTGTTGCATGATCTTGGTTAGCGGTTTGTAAATAACTTCTTTCATTTCTTTGAGTACTATTGGGAGGATCTCATCCAGCCCAGGGGATTTGTTTATTTTAAGAGCTCCTAGTCCCTTTAACACTTCTGCCTCTGTTATGCTAAAGTTTTTTAAAACTGTATAGGAACAGGTCGACATGTGGGGCATGTTGTCTGTGTCCTCCTTTGTAAAAACCTGTGAAAAGTAATCATTTAATATATTTGCTATTTTATTTTCTTCGTCTATAATTTTGCCATTTGTGTCTCTTAGACATTTAACCTCCTCTTTGAATGTTCTCTTGCTGTTATAATATTGGAAAAACATTTTGGAATTGGTTTTAGCCCCTTAGCAATGTTCATTTCTATCTCTCTGTTGGCCTTTCTAACTTCCTTTTTGACTTGCGTTTGCAGTTCCAAGTACTCTTTCTGTGTACTTTGTTTTTGGTCCCTTTTAAACGCTCTGTAAAGTGCCTTTTTTTGCTGAATATTTATTTAAATTGATCTATTAAACCATTTTGGCCATTTTGTTTTAGATTTAGATTTGTCTACTTTTGGGATGTAATTGTTTTGCGCCTCTAGTACTACATTTTTAAAAAACAGCCATCCTTTTTCTGTGGATGTTTTCTCTATTTTACTCCAATCTACTTCTGTTAGTCACTGTTTCATACCTTCATAGTTTGCTTTTCTAAAATTGTAAACCTTAACTTTAGTCATTACTTTTTGAGTTTTAAAAATCACTTCAAATGAGACCATGTTGTGGTCTGAGTTTGCCAATGACTCTCTGACCTCTGTTTTAGTTATTCTGTCTTTGTTATTTGAAAAGACTAAATCAAGGCATGTCTCCCCTCTAGTTGGTGCCTTGACAAATTGCATTAGGAAGCAGTCATTTGTCATTTCCACCATTTCAATTTGGTCCGTCGTGCCCCTCATCGGGTTTTCCCATTTTATAAGGGGGAAGTTGAAGTCCCTCATTAGTATGGCTTCTCCTTTTCTACACGCATTTCGAATGTCATTGTACAACAGATTATTTTGCTCGGCGTCTGAATTTGGCGGTCTATAGCATGCTCCTATTATTATGCCCTTTGAATTTTTGTCCATTATTCTGACCCATATTGATTCTGCATTGTTTTCTTCATCCAGATTTAACACCTGGGCTTCAAGACTATTTCTTATGTATAGCGCTACCCCTCCGCCTCTTCTGTCCTGTCTGTCTTTCCTATACAGTGTGTACCCACTAATATATTCGTCTCCATCACTCTCAGACAACCAAGTTTCTGTAACACCTATCACATCGTAGTTACTTGTTAGTGCAGTAGCTTCAAGTTCTAACATTTTGTTTTTGAGACTTCTAGCATTAAGATAAATACATTTAATAGTTGTCTTACCTGAGTTGTTGCCCTTGTTTTGATGTGGTCTCCCTTCTGTTTTTTTTGTTTTGTCCCCCTTTCCTTTCTAGTTTAAATGCATCTGAACCTCCTCAAGGATCCTTTCTCCGCGTAGATTGGTTCCCTTTTTCTTTAAGTGCAGTCTGTCCCGCCTATATAGATAGTCCTTGTTGTAGAATGTGCTCCAATGTTCAAGGAAGATTGGTCGGAAAAGAAAGTTATTTTTTGCAATAAAAACACTTAATTTTACTTTTTAAATATAAACAAACTATACATCGTTTTAAAGCCCTGGTTCTTAGCTTTCTAATGAGCAGTTTAGTTTTATTCTATTCTTGGGTTTACCTACCTTTTTTGTACGATTTGTGTGAGGAGTGAAAATGACTGTACAAACGTCATGATCAAACTTTCATCTGTACAGCCCAGCCTGAAGCTCGCAGGCAGATCTGCTCTGTAGTGTCACAATCTACTCAAATCACTGATTTGGGGACATATTGTTTCTAATCTGTAGCCCTTTCCATGCCTAAGAAAATGACCTGTCCAGTGTTATCTCCAAGTAGTGCGACTTCTTTGGGGTAGCTCTGGACAGATAATAATCAAATTATTATTATCCTTAATATGTACTAAAGTTACTATACCGCATACTACTGTCGTGCTGTAAGTTATTATTATATAATGTTAATATTATTAAGGCGAGGGTACGTAAATCCACATGACAACAGTTATTGTAATGCTGCACTGGCTTTATTAAGTAACAGCTTTTGACTACATCTGGTCTAAACACGTCCTGCAATTAGACAGCAGACAGGAAGGACCGGTATTAGCACAATAAAATAATAACCCCCCCCAGGGCAACAAACCACTGTAACACCACCCCCCACCCCCCCAGCAGTGCCGAGTCCCTTCGGCACTCCTGCCAGTAGGACTTATACTGACGCCCTTTAACAAAACATTAGCGATTAAGGCTATAAAGAATTAGGAATATTAAACAGTCCATTTGAATTTTTTTTTTGTTCTTTTCAAAGGGCTGGTGGGTGGACAGTTGGTCCGCTGTGGGTTTTCTTCAGCCCTGGATCCTTCTCAGGGATACTGTTGGAGTCAGACACTTGAGCTGTTACTTCACAATGCTAGCGACGGTGACGGGCAGCTGGCTGGCGTTTCTTTTTGGACTGCAGCTGGGCTCCCTGCTCTTTTCCAGGAACATCAGACTCGTCATTTCCGCTATCACAGTTGGTTGGTGGGTCCTCTAAGTTGACAGAGTTCTGACGGTGGGACGATTCAATGGGGTTGGTGTCCTGGAGCATAACCTCGTGTCTCAAGCGCTTCATCCATCCTGGGATCACATCACTGGTATATGCCTATAGGCGGTCATGGTGCATAACCTTCTTCTCTCGGCGACCCCATACTTTGTACAGCACTGGTCCATGGCATGCAGAAATTACAAATGGCCCTTTCCATGGTGCTTGAAGCTTTGGACGAAGCCCTTCTTTTTAGTGCTGTCTCTAAGGTAGACTAAATCTCCAACACTGTAGAACATTTCTTTTGCCCGCACGTCATAGGTTTTCTTCTGCCATGCTTGAGCCATGCGCAGGTGTTGTTAGGCCGTGTGATGTGCTTGTCTGAGGCCTCCCTCCGGATCTTGCAGAAAATCCGGGGGATCCATTTCATCATGGTTCAGCTCTGCAGCACGCAACCAGATGTCATGGGGCTGGTGAACTTCTCTCCCTAGCATCAGTCTGTTTGGTGTGAATCCAGTACTTGAGTGTGGCGTACTGCGATATGCAGCCGTGATCAGCGGCATGTATTCGTCCCAGTTCCTTTGACTCTGGTCAACATAACAGCAAATCATTTGAAGAAGGGTGCGGTTAAACCGCTCAACTTGCCCATTAAAAGCTGGATGGTAGGGCGCTGTTATGGTCTTTGTTACCTGTAAGAAACGACACACTTACTTGAACAAGACACTCTCAAAATTTCGCCCTTGATCAGTATGTAGTTCGAGGGGAGCCCCAAAGCGAGCAATAAAGTCATACACCAGCTTCCTGGCTGTTGTTTCACCCCCTTGATCTGGTACAGGGAAGGCTTCCACCCATCGGGTAAATTGATCAATAATAACTAAAATGTATTTGTTTCCTGCAGCAGATATTGGGAGCGGACCTAGAATATCCATATGCAGCTGGTCCATAGGTGCTCCTACTTGGTAATTTTGCAGTTTAGCTCTATTGATGGGACCTACTGTTTTACGGCCTCTACACTGCTGACATTTCTGAACGAAGAGGCGAACATCTCCTCCCATTCCGTACTAGTAGTAGTGTTGGTGGAGACGCTGAAGAGTCTTCCCTTCCCCTAAACGGCTGGACTGATCATGGCAAGCCTGTAGAACTTCTTTCTGAAGCAATGCCGCCACAAGCAGTCGTAGAGATGAGTTGGATTCATTGGCAGTTTCCCAGTGGTAGTGAAGGACCCCATAGTGCAGTTCAATTTGAGGCCAACACAACCAGTACTTTCTCACTGCTGGGCTTTCTAGGGCCACTTGTTCTCAAGTAGGTAGGATCCCCTGATCTTTCCAACAATGCAAGACTGAAAGATTAGGGTCCATCTTCTGCTCTATAGCCAATTGTTGCAAATCAAAAAGCTGCATCCAGTTGACAGTTGACACATTTGGTTGGTTCACTCTTTCTGCTTGCTGGTCTCTGGCATTGCTTGGCTCATTCTGTTGGAGTTCCAAAGTCCCATCGTGCTCCAGGCGCCTGCAAGCCAAGGGCACCACATCATCCACATCGCTGTCAAACCTTGCCCACTGCTGATGGAGTTTCTTGCAGTATGCGCAACCTTGGTAATTTGGCTACATCCTTTCCTGCCTGATAACAGTCACGAGTGTTAGGACCTTCTAGATTGTTTTGCGAGTGCATCTGCATTCGAATGGCGACGGCCTGCTCGGTGTTCAATTTCTAAGTTATACTGGCTAAGTTCTTCAAGCCAGCGGGCTAGCTGCCCTTCTGGGTCCTTAAATCAGAACAGCCATGTCAGACTGTTATGATCTGTGCGCAATAGGAACCTTCGCCCCAGGAGGTAGTGGCGGAACTGACGAGTATACTGCACAATGGTAAGAAGTTCTTGTCTTGTCACTCAGTATCATTGCTGGCATATGAAATTACTCTCTCCTCCCCCCATTGGAGCTGAGATAAGATGGCTCCAATGCTCCAGTTTGAGGCATCTGTGTCAAGGATGAACTTTCCCTCTGCTTCTGGATATACTAAAACTAGGTCAGTTGTCAATTTTTTCTTCAGCTGCTCAAAGGCACAATGTTGTGCCCCAACTCACTGGAACTCAGTCCCTTTCTTGAGGAGGGTGTTTAGCGGATTTGCAATCTCTGCAAATGCAGGAACAAACTTGAGGTAATAGTTGCACAGGCCAAGGAAAGATTGTAATTCTTGCACTGTGCGAGGAGGTTGCCAGTCCTGAATGTCCTTTATTAAGGCGGGGTTAGTTCTAATGCCTTTGCCGCTGATGATAAGTCCCAGAAACAAAACCTCCTCTTTGAGCAGCTAGCACTTTGATGGTTTGAGTTTTAAACCATAACTATTTAGACGTTCTAAAACATCAGCCAAACGTTGTAGGCTTTGTTCAACTCCTCTTCCCAGGATGATGATGTCATCAAGGTAGATTAGAACTGTCTCCCATTGTAGCCCGTGCAGCACCAGCTCCATGGCCCTTTGGAATGTGCAGGGAGCATTGCACAGTCCAAATGGCATTCTAGTATATTCGTACAGCCCGTACCTCATGACAAATGCAGTCTTGTCGCAGTCTTTTTTTGTCTACTTCAATCTGCCAGTAGCCACATTGCAGATCTAAAGTTGAAAAAATAGTAGCACCACCAAGGACATCAAGACACTCTTCAATTTTTGGCAGCTGGTATATGTCTTTGACTGGTCTGCGCCGGTAATCCACACACCAGCGGACACCTCCATCCTTTTTACGGACTAAAACTACCAGGGACGCCCATTCAGAGCTGGATGGCACGACAACACCTGTAGCTATCATGGCTGGAAGATGCTGTTCTTCCTCACCTTGAAAACCCAGTGGGGTGTGTCGTACTGGTTGGCGTACCGGCCTTGCTGTTCCAGTATCTATGCTGTGTACCACAGCAAAAAGTGGCCTAAATCTATGTCATTTACTGCAAAGACAGACTTGTACTTAAGAAGTAGAGCAATCAGTTGCTCTTGCTGGTATTCACTGAGCGCTTCACTTGAAGCTACGAACAGGGCTTGCAGATGCTCAGGTAGGTCCAATGCACTTGCTTCTTTTATTCTCCCAATCTGTTGCAGCTGGAAAGCTCCAGGCTCCTCTTCTTGCCAGGGGCCCTCGTTTTCTCGGACTGGTTTTGGTGGTGGTCAGGAAAGGTTTCAATTAAAATTCCTAAACAAACACCTTTTTTCAGTGGTGTTTTAGCAGTAGATAGATTGCATACTCTAACTGGTACTCGGCATTCCATGGTTATCGCAACACTGCCTGAAGAAACGGCATCTGTTATCTTCATTGCCTCCAAGACAGCAGGAACACCAGGTTTATGATGTTCCACTGCTCCCCTTACTAGACATTCACTTCCTGGAGGTAGAGTGGTGTCCCTCTCTAACACCACCCTTGCCACAGAGTAGTCTAGTCCAGCCCCTCCAACTATTTGATCAGGCACTGGTTCTCCCTCAATGAAAACCCTGCCATAAGCCTGAATGGTGACATTTGCTTCTCTTAACAAATCAAATCCCAGGAGTAGGGAATCATGGATGGGAGCGACATAAACATCCCAGTCAAAAGTCCTGGTCCCAATTTGAAAAGTCACACTTAATCCACCCAGGGCAACCATCTCTTTCCCGGACTCGGCATTGCGCAGGCATGTCTTGAGGTTTTGTTGTTTACTTAAGGGAAGTAACTTGAAGGTGTCCTCAGAAATTACGGCAGCCTCTGCTCCCGTGTCGACTACCGCATTAACTGGTACGCCATTAACTGTCACTGCAATTTGTAGACTGAGGCCTCTGTTGGCAGCTCGTCCAATCAGTAGGATGGGGGACTTGCCTTGGCCACTGATGTTACAACCCGTATTGCAGACTGGGTCTGAGCTGCTGGATCTAGCCCCTGCTAAATTACCCTGTTGCTGGGGAGAGGCGGGACAGGGGGACCTTGAACATTCCCGGCGGAAATGTCCCTCCTCTCCACACCAAAAACATGCACCTTTAGCATTTCTGTTTCGGCTCAGAGACTGACTCTTGGTTCTAGTTCCATGTTGTGGTGGCTGGTGTATCTATCTTCTCCCCTGTCCACATGGTAGAGTCCTTCATACTGGACTGGAGCTTGTCCAATGGGTTCAGATCCAGCTACTGGGTTGAGGTGATCTAACTTTAATTGCAGCTTGTCAACTTTACCCAACAGAAGGAGGAACTGATCTTGAGTAACATAGATGGGCCCCTGTACTCTTCGAGATGCTGGTGGTGGCTCATCAGTTGTGTCACAATCAGTATCAGCCCATGATACACGTCGAGCTCTGCCTTTCGCATCGGAATCATGACCAAGAGTGGCCTTGTAATTATGTTCATGGGCCCCCGCAAGTTTTTGTGCCTCAGCCAGTGACCCTGGGTCACGGTTCATAACCTCATAAGCCACTTTCTGGTTTTTTAGTCCTTTGAGGAAGGCGTCAGTTGCGAGCTGGTCCTGTAGTTCTAACTACTCCAGGATAGGCGAGGTTAATGAGGCGGCACATCTCTTCAGCAAACCCAGCGGAGGACTCCTTGGTCTGTCGCAGTTCTCCTAGCTTCCTGCGTACTGTAGTTGGTGGGTCTTTCTGTCCAAAACGCTGCTACAGTTGTTCCTTTAAAAGTGAATAATCTTCCCCAATATGTTCTGGGAGAGAGCAGACATACCGAATAGCAGGACCACGGAGGCATTCATGCAGTCTATCTACCCTCTCGGCACCATTCCATCCATACTTGCGTGTTTGTCATTCAAAAGGAAGTAAGAAAGAGTCCCAGTCTTCTTTCCCATCATAAGTTGGCTTTGGGGGCATCATGGAAATGTGAGCGGTGACCCTGCCCGGTGCTGGTGTGGGTGATGCTGCTGTCATAGTCAGCTGACCCCATGGGGTTGTAGAGGTTGTTCCTGGGCTCTGTTTCTTGGCGTCGCACAACTGGGTCAGGAGCAGGGCTGCCAGCACCAAAGCCTGCTCTAGGGGGACCGGAATTGTGTGTCCTCTGATGAATGACCTCTAATTCTGCCGCAAAGGGACCGTTGGTGGAAGTGTTCCATCATCTAGGTGTAACACCATAGCGTGATAGGGTTGGCGCTGGTGGGCTGGGGTTAACAGCCAAACTATGCGCAGGGCGGGCCGTGTGCTCACTACTTCCGATGCTGGGGTTGGCTGTCTCTGATACTGGACTGGTGCTTTGAGCTGCAGGCTTTCGACTGTTTTCCATATCCAAGTGCTGTAGAATTGAGACAGAATCTGTTGGAATTGTTGGGCCTGATGGTTTTTTTTTTAAACAGTCCTTTAATAGAAATAATTGAGCAGAACTGTTTTGCTTGTACTGCAATACTAGCTGGCACCAGCAGAAAAGTAGCGTCTCTTTTTTTTTTTTTTTGATGACGTAGGCTGCTGACATTAAATTTGGCTGGCTGCCAAGTCACTGGTCAGTTTGCGCCTGCGTCTCCTGTACAGCTATGGAACGCAGCGCGCACTGTTTTTTCTTTCGTTTTCACAAATTTGCAAACAAGCCTGCTTTTTCAGAGTTACAGTCTACAATATTCCAGGGGTTTAGCGGTACATTCCAAATAACATCTCTTCCAACTTACAAGGTTTAATTTTGCACACATTTAATATCCTGCAATGACACCACTTGTCGTGCTGTAAGTTATGATTATATAATGTTAATATTATTGAGGCAAGGGTATGTAAATCCAGACGGCAACAGTTATTGTAATGCTGCACTGGCTTTATTAAGTAACAGGATGGTGGTACAATTACCTTTCAACACCGGTGAATTACTCTAGCTCCAGCGCAGAACGAGTGTTTTGGTCACCGTCCACACTATAAGCCTGCGAGCAATCAACTGAACTGGAACAGGAACAGTATCTCCTTTTACTCTAGCTTTTGACTAAACACGTCCTGCAATTGGACAGCAGACAGGAAGGACCGGTAATAGCACAATACAATAATAAACCCCCCAGGGAAACAAACCCCTGTAAGAACATAAGAACATAAGAAAGTTTACAAACGAGAGGAGGTCATTCGGCCCATCTTGCTTGTTTGGTTGTTAGTAGCTCATTGATCCCAGAATCTCATCAAGCAGCTTCTTGAAGGATCCCAGGGTGTCAGCTTCAACAACATTATTGGGGAGTTGGTTCCAGAACCTCATAATTCTCTGTGTAAAAAAGTGCCTCCTATTTTCTGTTCTGAATGCCCCTTTATCTAATCTCCATTTGTCACCCCTGGTCCTTGTTTCTTTTTTCAGGTAAAAAAAGTCCCCTGGGTCGACATTGTCTATACCTTTTAGGATTTTGAATGCTTGAATCAGATCACTGTGTAGTCTTCTTTGTTCAAGACTGAATAGATTCAATTGTTTTATCCTGTCTGCATACGACATGCCTTTTAAAACCAGGATAATTCTGCTTGCTCTTCTTTGCACTCTTTCTAGAGCAGCAATATCCTTTTTGTAACGAGGTGACCAGAACTGAACACAATATTCTAGGTGAGGTCTTACTAATGCATTGTAAAGTTTTAACATTACTTCCCTTGATTTAAATTCAACACTTCTCACAATATATCCGAGCATCTTGTTGGCCTTTTTTATAGCTTCCCATATTGTCTAGAGGAAGACATTTCTGAGTCCACATAAATTCCTAGGTTTTTTTCATAGATTCCTTCTTCAATTTCAGTATTTCCCATATGATATTTATAATGCACATTTTTATTACCTGCATGCAATACTTTACACTTTTCTCTATTAAATTTCATTTGCCATGTGTCTGCCCAGTTCTGAATGCTGTCTAGATCATTTTGAATGACCTTTGCTGCTGCAGCAGTGTTTGCCACTCATCCTATTTTTGTGTCGTCTGCAAATTTAACAAGTTTGCTTACTATACCAGAATCTAAATCATTAATGTAGATTAGGAATAGCAGAGGACCTAATACTGATCCCTGTGGTACACCACTGGTTACCTCGCTCCATTTTGAGGTTTCTCCTCTAATCAGTACTTTCTGTTTTCTACATGTTAACCACTCCCTAATCCATGTGCATGCATTTCCTTGAATCCCTACTGTGTTCAGTTTGAGTATTAATCTTTTATGCAGGACTTTGTCAAAAGCTTTCTTGAAATCTAAATAAACCATGTTGTATGCTTTGCAATTATCCATTGTCGAATTAAACATAAAATGCAGTAAAGGTTCACTCAACTGTAAAGGTTAACTCAAAAATAAAAACTTTTCTTAAATATAAAGCCCATATTTCATACCTGTGATTTTATTCCATGTCTTTCTAAGTGCACCTCTTCTTTGTGTGTCGGGTTTGAAAATATATGCGACCAACAGCAAAATAATAATAAGTGCATATTCAAATTTAAAACAGGATGTACTAAATTACTTCCAGTAATGAAATATGAGGTGCAGTCCTCTGTATTGAAAACATGTTTCATGCAAATCTGTATTTTTCACAGCAGCTCTAAAGTTAATGAAGCCTCATTCCAAATCACAATTCCCATATACATCTTTAAGCTCTTTATTGCAAAGGCTGGAAGTATAAAACATACTGTATATAAAATAGTGGTCTATGAATGAAACACTGCAGTCACATATGCCAAAATTGTTCAATGAATAAGTAACACTACTTTACTGCATATCTGTGATTTTGGTCTCATTACTGATCATGTGAGGGTGTTAACATTAAATCTCGCGATAAAAATTTCACACTAGGAAATCCGCATAGCTGAAGGGCATTAGATTGCAGAAACGGTAGAAATGGTTAGAACGTATAAAAGAAAACTTGGTGCTCGAAGCTACCGTGATTATACGGAACTCGCCAAAGAGGTGCTGTCCAGTTTGAAGAAGGCCTGTTGATGGACTCAATGTTCAGTGAAACTTAAAAAAAAGAAAAATAGAGGACCCAAATATTTTTTTGCAGGTTAACATTACTCAGTTTGTGTTTGTTCTCTACAGCTTTTTGAGTATTGAAAGCCAAAAAAATTAGTTCAGGGGTTTAAAGTTCTGACTGCTTTGATTTTTTTGTCCAAAAAACACAATTTATTTTCTCCTGTGGACAAACTCTGCTATTTTTGTTTATTTTATTTTTTTTAAAAACTTTCTCAGGTGTCGAATGTTGAAATGAGGAAGGTTTAAAGTGGTTAAGTCACAGTTTTGAAGGGGTGTCCAAAGACTCCACAAAGCCCTGGAACATTGGACAAATTTTAAATAAAAAAAGGGTCTTTAAGTCACATGTTGCAAAAATGTTTCAACTTTATTATATAGCCCCAAGGTATACCTGTAAATATATCACAAACTTAGTTCTAAAAAATGATTTATCAAAAAGTACTACAAAAAATGTGTCAAAACTGACCAAAATAGCCCCAGATTACGGGTATATATTTCCAGCTGTCCGTATGCTCCTTTGCAAGGTGCCAGCAGTATCCCAGAAAATACCACCGTTTTGGTCTTGTCTTTTAGTTTCCTTCCTAGCTCTCTGAATTTGTTTTGCAGGGATCTTGGCCTGTCACTTACAGTGTTGTTTGTACCGATGTGGACGACTACTACCGGGTCATCTCCTGTTCGTTCTAGGAGCCTGTCCACATTCTCAGTGATGTGTGTGTGTATGGCGGAGTGTTCCGCCCCTTTGTTTATTATTTATTTATATTATGATTTATATGTTTATATGACGGTGAAAGCCAATGTTATTTGTTATTGTTATATATATATATATATTTTAAAAACCTGGTGAGGATGCGTGACTGATCAGCTACTGATTTATTTAACTAGCTGACAGTCACACATCCTTACTAAACTCGTCCAGACTATGGTTGAGGGGTAATAGGATAATTAATTAATAGCTAGTTAATCCCTCGGCCAGAATATAAAAGCCTGCAGCTGTCTGTGCTCAGTGGAGAGTGTCAGAGGAGAGATGTACAGTACGTCTGTGGAAAATAAAATAAAATAAAACGAAACGAAACGAAACGAAACGAAACGAAACGAAACGATTGCTACTTATACTGTGAACGATCTTGAAGGTACTCATATCTGTGTTTTGTTTATTTTGTTTTTTTGTTTGGCCAACTTGCCCTTTTGTTTTGTGTTTGTTTAAATCTTTTATTTGTTTTATTATTTAATAAAATGACTTAATGCCGTAGCGTTTCAGTTTTCATCCGCCATTCATTGTTTTGGTTTTGTGTTCCTGGTCCATGACGTCACCACACCTGCGCACGGCAACTACTCTGTCACGGTGTGACAGAGGCTCCTGGAAGGCAGCACACTGTTGTAGTAAGGGGATCCAAACTGCAAACTGAACTTGCTGTGTTTCTCAATATGGAGTCCCCAACAATCATGACCTCCCTTCTTTTTGCTGCCTGGCCAGCACTGTTTATAGGGTCCTGGATGTTGTTCCTTTTGTTCTCTTGATGTTGGTTTTGATCTAAACTTTGAAGTGGCTCAAATTTGTTGGATGTTTTGATTTCTGGTGGTTGTGTTTATTATGAAATTAGATAATGTAAATGCCGAATAACATTTATTATTATTATTATTATTATTATTTGGGTGCAAGGTTTACATACCAGTTGCCAGGAAATGCAAGGTTAACGACAATCTCTCCCCAGGTGATATTGCTGCACGCCAGTTTGTTGTTTTCCGCTGAATAAATGGGGTCTCGATCTCCTCGAGTTCATGAAAAAGATCTGGAAAAACTCGGGAGAAGTTGGCAAAACTCTGGTCGCCTTCTGTCTCTAGCTCTACCAAAAGACTGTTATAACAGCCTTGTTCCAATCTGCATTCGACCCACGTTCTGACCAATAGACGCTTGTTTTTGGTTGTCTCGCGGCGCTGTCTCCGACATTTAATCAGCATATACGATGCCATACATAATTGTGAGGGTCGTAAGGTTCTCATCGCAAGATGCCATGTTGGAAAAGTTAATAAAAAATGTATAGAGGGCAGGGTTAATTAAATTAGTACACACAGTAATCATCAGGATTCAGCTGTGGTCTTATTCAGTTGTGGTCTTATTCAGTCTTGGCAGTGTGCGACACCCAGTCAGGAAAAAACTCAGTTGTGACGACCGACCAAAACTGAGCACAACTGATCGTGGATTTTCTGAGATGAGTCAGGTCAGCTTGAGTTGGGCTGTGTGCAGCGGGCTTCATATAGCGCCCTCACAGGTCGGGAGGTAGATTTATAACTTAGGTTAATTCTCTCTCTCTGTCACACTTCCCCACTCACCTCACCTCACCAAGGATTCCAAACCATGTAAATATGTTACTAGAATCGCTCAGTTTGGAACCGCAAACAAACATGTAAAGGTCTATTAGCCTAAAAAATGACTGATTCACCTTTAGTAAGCCAAACAAAAAATATAAAACAACCAGGGAAAGGGCTCGGAGCTACACCAGCGCTTTAACACGACTCTCGACCAGGGAAAGGGCTCAGAGCTACACCAGCGCTTCAACATGACTCTCAACCAGGGAAAGGGCTCAGAGCTACACCAGTGCTTCAACACGACTCTCGACCAGGGAAAGGGCTCAGAGCTACACCAGCGCTTCCACACGACTCTCGACCAGGGAAAGGGCTCAGAGCTACACCAGCGCATCCACACGACTCTCAACCAGGGAAAGGGCTCAGAGCTACACCAACGCTTCCACATGACTCTCGACCAGGGAAAGGGCTCAGAGCTACACCAGCGCTTCAACATGACTCTCGACCAGGGAAAGGGCTCAGAGCTACACCAGCGCATCCACACGACTCTCAACCAGGGAAAGGGCTCAGAGCAACACCAGCTTCAACACGAGTCTCAAACAGTGAAAGGACTCTGAGCTACACCAGCGCTTCCACACGACTCTCAACCAGGGAAAGGGCTCAGAGATACACCAGCGCTTCTACACGACTAATCGATATCTTTTAACGACATCACATAGATACTGGTCTGGCAGTTCTGCTTCACCAGCCCCTCCCACCTTGGTTTAAGCACAAAGAGGTAGCATGCCTTGTTAAGGAAATGCAGCACCATAGTGCCACTGAGACAAATTATATCCCCTGAAGACCTGTGGTCCTGGTACCCAAGAAGAATGTTCAGCTCCGCTTCTGCATTGACCACAGACAGCTGAATGCCAACACCAGGAAGGACTCCTACCTACAGCCCCGCATTGACACCACTTAGTTTAGCATGACCTGGAGTCCAGATCAAAGACAGCCTTCTCTATGGGACAGGGGTTCTAGTAGTTTGCAGTAATGCCATTCGGCCAATGCAACACCCCTGCCACCTTTGAAAGGCTTATGGGGTGTCGCAGTCTTCCTGTTTAGTGTCCTGTACCATTCCCCAGCTTTAAGGAAGTCCTCTGTCATCTCTGCACTGTACTGAAACGCTTGTGCCAGACCAGCTTTAACCAATATCCAGGCAAGTTTAACCTTCAACACCAGACCACCCTTCTCAGATGCGTAGTCAGCCACAAGAAGTAGCGACAGACCCATCCAAAATAGAAGTTGTCCTGAAGGGGCCAGTCTGCCAGCTCAGGAGTTTCCTGGCCCTTGTGTGATATTATCGTAGGTTTGCTGAGGGTTTTTCCACTATCACCTGGACACTTTACCAGCTCACTGAGAAGGGAGCAAAGTGTGAGTGGACCCCTAGGTGTGAACAAGCGCAAGCTTTAAACAGCTGCGAGAAACTTTGCCGCACCCCAGTACTGGCATTTCCCCTGCTAGGGAGACCCTTTATCCTCGATACCAGAGATGTCGGGCTGGGGCAGTCCTGTCTCGGAGAGTGAAGATGGTAAAGAGGTCCTAGGTTATTTCAGCTAGGCATTGTCTAAGCCAGAACAAAACTACTGTGTTACAAGAAGCTGCTTGCTGCTGTGGAGCACTTCTACACCTGTCTCTATGGTCAGGAATTTGTATTCCACAGAGACCATGCCTCGATTCAATGGCTCCTGCATTTCAAGTCAGCGGAAGGCCAGCTTGCCCATAAACCGACTGCAGCTAGTCCAGAATGCCGCTGCCAGGATCCTTACCAGATTTAAAAAAACGTGATTACATCACCCCCCGTCTTGCCGAGCTGCACTGGCTACCTGTAAAGTTCAGGATTATTTAAAAAACTCTCCTGCTCACCTACAATACCCTTCATCACACAGGTCCCAAGTACCCCCTCAACCTGCTGACCCGCTATGTCCCTGCCCGCAAGCTGAGGTCCTCAGACTCTGGCTTGCTTGTTATCCCCAAGCAAAAGCGCTACACACTTGTTTAGCTTCATGGCTCTGACTCTTTGGAACTCTCTCCCAGCTTTGGTGCGTGATGCTCCCACCTTCGCTCGCTTTAAATCAACTCTCTGACCCACTTGATCTCTGTTGCTTTCCATGCTCTTTAATATCTGCTGTGTTGCTGCTACTATTTCATGTATTATGTTACTATCATGTATTATGCCCTTTCCACTCTATTCAATGTATTATGCATTTTTTTTTTTTTTTTTTTTTTTTTTTACTGTATATCATGTATTATACATTTCTCTGTATTTAAAGTATTATAGATTTTCTTCTTGTTACTGCGTCTTGTAAAGCGCTTTGTGATGGTGGTCCACTATGAAAGGTGCTATATAAAATAAAGATTGATTGATTGATTAGTAGTTACGGTGTTTGAAAGGGCTAACAAGTGTACCAATTGATTACAAATTCAGACAATCAGGTATTAGGTAATATGAGGTATTATTGTAAAGTAACTAGACTTACAGCTATTTATATTAAAGATAAATAAATACACAAATACTGTGCATATTTCCACAGCCAGTTTAATACACTAATACACACATGATCAAAATGCCATTATTATTATTATTATTATTATTATTATTATTATTATTAATCCTCCTATGTAACACTCCCCCTTCTCGTATATTGAATGGTTTGGTCCTATGAGCGAATGAGACTAATGTTTTGAAACAGAATTGCATCCGTTTGCAAAAAAAGTCCACAGGTACCCTTTATTTGTTTGTTGCAATTGAGTTTTATCTTTTAAATAAATGTTTAGCTTATTTTATCTACATTATTTCTTATTGTGACAGGGTAGCCGTGTGGTGACGTCAGGCCA
The DNA here is from genome assembly GCA_036884735.1 of Huso huso. Taxonomy (NCBI): domain Eukaryota; kingdom Metazoa; phylum Chordata; class Actinopteri; order Acipenseriformes; family Acipenseridae; genus Huso; species Huso huso. Next base: position 136,419 of record JAHFZB010000101.1, read on the forward strand.
GATGCCGGTGTTAAGATGAATCCTGTACCCCCTTGATATCTTGCATCCCCGTGCAATCACCAACATTTCGCGCTTGCGCAGATCTCTCTAGATTTCTTTAATAGACGTCTGCAAGTGAGTGGCCGTGAACGCGCATTTTCTCCGCTATTGCTATGTTTACGAAAACATTAGTAATGTTGCTCAACTACCCGAGCTACTTCGAGTCTTATTTCATGATGTATTAATTTTATTTATTTTACTGCGGTTTTATTTTAATAATGCAAACTTACAATTTAAAACACACACAGTAGCATATAATAATATTTTATCACCAAGTTATAAAAGAAAAAGGAATCGACCATAGAAATTAAAAGGGAATCATACTTTTTAAAAATCTGCAATACTGTAAATGTTAAATTCATTATTTGGGAAAAATACAAATTGTAAGCAAGCGCGAAATGTTGGTGATTGCTCGGGGATGCAAGATATCAAGGGGGTACAGGATTCATCATAACACCTGAAGAAAATACTGTGGTGCAAAGGTGCGGCGGTGCCCTAGTTTATTTAAACACTACGATGTGATAGGTGTTACAGAAACTTGGTTGTCTGAGAGTGATGGAGACGAATATAATATTAGTGGGTACACACTGTATAGGAAAGACAGGCAGGACAGAAGAGGCGGAGGGGTAGCGCTATACATAAGAAATAGTCTTGAAGCCCAGGTGTTAAATCTGGACAAAGAAAACAATGCAGAATCAATATGGGTCAGAATAATGGACACAAATTCAAAGGGCATAATAATAGGAGCATGCTATAGACCGCCTGTGGCAGGATGGCTGATGTGGTGATGTGTGTGACGTCAGGTTCCAGGAAAGCAGTACACCAAAGGCAGAATGCGGGGCAAAACACTGCGTGGCTGCGCAGTTTTTTTATTAAACAAAATAAACTTTTCAAAACACAAATAAAAGGGCACAAGGGCCAAACACAAGAAAGCTACAATACCGGAAATAAACAGAACGAATACCTGAACAAAACAAAAGTAGCAGTCATTTTCTCTCATTGCTGTCTATCTCCTCCAAACTCTGTATCTTTTCCTTCTCCTAACTCCAACCAAACAATGAGCCTGGAGCTGGGCTTATATAGCAGGTGGTTAGGAGTTAATTGCACAATTAACAATCAATAAACTCCTGACCACCTGCACCTGAACAATCATCCCTGGATGGGAATTAACCCCATCCTAGCCAAACACTATTACAACTGCATTTGAACCAATACACAGCCATTTCTCAAAACAGAAGAATATACAAAATACAATCAATAACAGTAAATCATAATACAAATATATAGGGGGAAGCGGGCACCCCGTCACACCGCCAAATTCAGACGCTGAGCAAAATAATCTGTTGTACAATGACATTCGAAATGCGTGTAGAAAAGGAGAAGCCATACTAATGGGGGATTTCAACTTCCCCCATATAAAATGTGAAAACCCGATGGGGGGCACGACGGACGAAATTGAAATGATGGAAATGACAAATGACTGCTTCCTAACGCAATTTGTCAAGGCACCGACTAGAGGGGAGGCATGCCTTGATTTAGTCTTTTCAAATAATGAAGACAGAATAACTAAAACAGAGGTCAGAGAGCCATTGCCAAACTCAGACCACAACATGGTCTCATTTGAAATATTTTTTAAACCCCAAAAGTAATGACTAAAGCTAAGGTTTACAATTTTAGAAAAACAAACTATGAAGGTATGAAACAGTGACTAACAGAAGTAGATTGAGTAAAATAGAGAAACATCCACAGAAAAAGGATGGCTGTTTTTAAAAATGTAGTACTAGAGGCGCAAAACAATTACATCCCAAAAGTAGACAAATCTAAATCTAAAAACAAAATGGCCAAAATGGTTTAATAGATCAATTTAAATAAATATTCAGCAAAAAAAGGCACTTTACAGAGCGTTTAAAAGGGACCAAAAACAAAGTACACAGAAAGAGTACTTGGAACTGCAAACACAAGTCAAAAAGGAAGTTAGAAAGGCCAAGAGAGAGATAGAAATCAATATTGCTAAGGGGGCTAAAACCAATTCCAAAATATTATTCCAATATTATAACAGCAAGAGAACATTCAAAGAGGAGGTTAAATGTCTAAGAGACACAAATGGCAAAATCATAGATGAAGAAAAAAAATAGCAAATATATTAAATGATTACTTTTCACAGGTTTTTATTATTATTATTATTATTTATTTCTTAGCAGACGCCCTTATCCAGGGCGACTTACAATCGTAAGCAAATACATTTCAAGAATCACAGTACAAGTAATAATACAATTAAGAGCAAGTTAAATACAATGACTTTGGTTCAAGCAAGTACAAGTGTGACAAAATACAATTCAATAATACAGCAGATAACAGTGACAGTGATAGTTACATCAGGATATGATTAAATACAAAATACTACAGATTAAACACTTGGCAGATTACAGCACTGTGAAGTACAGGATTAAATGCAGTAAAATAGGGGCAGATAAGAGCAAGTAAAGCGCATTTAAGGAAGGGTGATAAGTGTCCCAGGGGAAAAACAGAGGAGTTCTACAGGTGCTTTCTGAAGAGGTGAGTCTTGAGGAGGCACCGGAATGTGGTCAGGGACTGGGCAGTCCTGACATCTGTGGGTAGGTCATTCCACCACTGCGGAGCGGGGGTGGAGAAGGAGCGGGCCTGAGGCAGGGAGCGTGGAGGAGGTAGAGCCAGTCTTCTAGTGCAGGCGGAGGCGGAGAGGTCGAGTGGGGGTGTAGGGAGAGATGAGGGTCTGGAGGTAGCTAGGTGCAGTCTGGTCAAGGCATCTGTAGGCTAGTACAAGAGTCTTGAACTGGATGCGAGCGGTGATCGGGAGCCAGTGGAGTTGCATGGGAGAAGCGAGGCAGAGAGAACACCAGGCGGGCAGCAGAGTTCTGGATGAGCTGGAGCGGACGGGTGGCGGACGCAGGGAGGCCAGCCAGGAGGGAGTTGCAGTAGTTTAGGCAGGAGAGTACCAAGGCCTGGACCAGGAGCTGGGTGGCGTAGTTGGTGAGGAAGGGTCGGATTCTTCGGATGTTGCTCAGGAAGAATCGGCAAGTGCGTGCCAGAGTGGAGATGTGCTGGGAATAAGAGAGGCAGGGGTCCAGGGTGACTCCGAGGTTCTTAGCGGAGGAAGAGGGAGAGAGTGTGGTAGATTCCAGAGGAACAGAGATACAAAGGAGGACACGGACAACATGCCCCACATGTCGACCTGTTCCTATCCAATTTTAAATAACTTTAGCATAACAGAGGCAGAACTGTTAAAGGGACTAGGAGCTCTTAAAATAAACAAATCCCCTGGACCAGATGAGATCCTCCCAATAGTACTCAAAGAAATGAAAGAAGTTATTTACAAACCGCTAACCAAGATCATGCAACAGTCTCTTGACACAGGGATTGTACCGACAGACTGGAAAAGAGCAAACGTAATACCGATCCACAAAAAGGGAGACAAAACCAAACCAGGTAACTACAGACCAATAAGGCTGACTTCTATTATATGTAAACTGATGGAAACTATAATAAGATCCAAAATGGAAAATTACCCATATGGTAACAATATCCTGGGAGACAGCCAGCATGGTTTTAGGAAAGGGAGATCGTGTCTAACTAACCTACTTGACTTTTTTGAGGATGCAATATTGAAAACGGATAACTGCAAAGCATACAACATGGTTCATTTAGATTTCCAGAAAGCTTTAGACAAAGTCCCGCATAAAAGATTAATTCTCAAACTGAACGCAGTAGCGATTCAAGGAAATGCATGCACATGGATTAGGGAGTGGTTAACATGTAGAAAACAGAAAGTACTGATTAGAGGATGTGACAAGTTGGCTGCAGGGAGGAACTCAGACCAGAGAGAGAAACACACAGACAGACGGTGGTGATGAGTAATGCTGAGTGCAATGGTGGCACTCAGCGTTTCTTAAATGAAATAAAAGGGTTTTAAACACAAAACAGGACACGGCACTGGAGCCAAAATAAACAGGTAAACAAACCGAACTAACACACAAAACAAGCGGACGAACGTTTAAACAAGTACTGTGCTGGCACTGCCAGCACGCTGTAGCAATTGTTATATTCTTTACTTTCTTTTTAGTTCTCCTCCTCTCTCTCCCGTTCTCCACTCATGAACACCCAACCCCGAGTGAATGAAACGTGCATCTATTTATACTGTTGTCCTGGGATTCAATTACTAATTAATTATTCACTTGAATCCCAGCACGTGAATTAATTATGTGCAACCTCGTGCGCGCATATTACTTACTTTAAATGCACATGCAGTGATGTGCAATCCCATGCCTAAATACAATTATACAATTTAAATACCACGTGAAACACAGACCCGTTTATATCCCGTGTACCAATCTCTATACACCAACATTAACACACGCAACATACAACACAGAAGTGCACACAGGGGCGGAGCACATTGCCACAAGGAGAAACCTCAAAATGGAGTGAGGTAACAAGTGGTGTACCACAGGGATCAGTATTAGGTCCTCTGCTATTCCTAATCTACATTAATGATTGAGATTCTGGTATAGTAAGCAAACTCGTTAAATTTGCAGATGACACAAAAATAGGGGGAATGGCAAACACTGTTGCAGCAGCAAAGGTCATTCAAAATGATCTAGACAGCATTCAGAATTGGGCAGACACATGGCAAATGAAATTTAATAGAGAAAAGTGTAAAGTATTGTATGCAGGCAATAAAAATGTGCATTATAAATATCATATGGGAGATACTGAAATTGAAGAAGGGAACTATGAAAAAGACCTAGGAGTTTATGTTGACTCAGAAATGTCTTCATCTAGACAATGTGGGGAAGCTATAAAAAAGGCCAACAAGATGCTCGGATATATTGTGAAAAGTGTTGAATTTAAATCAAGGGAAGTAATGTTAAAACTCTACAATGCATTAGTAAGACCTCACCTAGAATATTGTGTTCTGTTCTGGTCACCTCGTTACAAAAAAAAAGGATATTGCTGCTGTAGAAAGAGTGCAAAGAAGAGCAACCAGAATTATCCCGGGTTTAAAAGGCATGTCGTATGCAGACAGGCTGAAAGAATTGAATCTATTCAGTCTTGAACAAAGAAGATTACGCGGTGATCTGATTCAAACATTCAAAATCCTAAAAGGTATAGACAATGTCAACCCAGGGACTTTTTTCGACCTGAAAAAAAAACAAGGACCAGGGGTCACAAATGGAGATTAGATAAAGGGGCATTCAGAACAGAAAATAGGAGGCACTTTTTTACACAGAGAATTGTGAGGGTCTGGAACCAACTCCCCAGTAATGTTGTTGAAGCTGACACCCTGGGATCCTTCAAAAAGCTGCTTGATGAGATTCTGGGATCAATAAGCTACTTACAACCAAACGAGCAAGATGGGCTGAATGGCCTCCTCTCGTTTGTAAACTTTCTTATGTTCTTAAAAATAAAATTAATATTTAAACACAAAAACACACTTGCTCACAGAGCGAAATAAAAAGGTCTCACAAAACAAGTCACGAACACTAAACACATAGATCAGTCAGGCTGGGCAGTAGCCTTCACTGACACAGATTACTTTTAGTTTCGTTTTCTTTTTCTTTTTCGTTTACCTCGTTCTTGTTCCTCTTCCTAGAAAACCCACCCTGAGCATAGAGAGCTGCTTGCTTTTATTTACTATGGCCGAAGGGTTAACTATCAATTATCTCATTACCCCTCGGCCACAATCTGCACAAGTTTTTTAATTATTCCTGGCAGGCATGACCCCATCGGCTTAGGAACCTATTGGCTTAGTTGGGCTGTAGCCCGACTAAATATTTTAAGACTTTTTTTTTTTTTGCACGCTTTTGTATGCTGTTTACAGTCTTTTAGAAAAACGTGCATTTCAAAATTCTCCTGTACAGAAAAATGTCCTCCCCACAACACACAGGCAGTGTCAGCGTGTGTGGGGAACCAAAAGTGTCATCTTTCAGGGTTCCCGCGGAACTTAAAAAAAAAAAACTTATATTTGTTTCCATTCTAAAAAAGCCTTGAAAGGTCTTAAATATGACAGGTTTGCAGCTGAAGGTCTTAAAGGTCTTCAATTTTTTGTATTCTCTTTAGCAACCCACTTTGAAAGCAAATGTTTTGTTTGGCTTTAGCAACTTCACTTTCAAAATTTTACCAAAAAAGACTTAAATGACAGCATATATTTAATAGACCAATGGAAAGCAGCAGCTGTGCTGCTTATTGTAGTGACATGTTTTCAAGTTTCTTGTTGTTTTAGACAAAGGTACAGCTGCCTGTCGCCGATTCACACCACTGCCACAGATCCGCTGGGCGCCGAACGGCGACGTTGGCATGTTAAAGAGAATACAAATAAATTGAAGACCTTTTTAAGACCTTCAGCTGCAAACCTGTCATATTTAAGACCTTTCAAGGCCTTTAGAATGGAAAAACAAATATAAGGCTTTTTTTAAGTCTCCGCGGGAACCCTGAAAGATGACACTTTGTGTCTCTCTACACACGCTGACACTGCCTGTGTGTTGTGGGGGAGGGACATTTCTTTCGTACAGGAGAATTTTGAAATGCACGTTTTTCTAAAAGACTGTAAACAGCATACAAAAGCGTGCAAATGAAAAAAAAAGTCAAAATATTTAGTCGGGCTACAGCCCAACTAAGCCAATAGGTTCCTAAGCCTATGGTTTGAGGCACAAAAACATCTCATTATATTTATTTTTAGCAATTCTATATATTGTTTTTGACGTGAAATTCTGTGTCGGAAATGTAAACTAATCAATGAGGTATCGCTGCCCAGAAAGACTTCGATAATATTTAATAAGAATAGAAGTCAGACCAAGTAAAACATAACACAAATACTGAGCAGCGTGTCTTTATTTAGCTATAGAATAATGTACCCCCACCCATGTAGAATATTGGGGGACCCCAGTGTTTAATACAACTGAACAAATACCTCACAGGACAGTCTGTACAAAAAATCATATGACATGAGCCATTAAACAGGTGTTTTGATTACATTGTGATGGGATACAGAATTCTATGGCTTCTCAATAGCTATGGAATACTGTACCCCCACCCATGTAGAATATTGGGGGACCCCAGTGTTTAATACAACTGAACACATACCTCACAGGACAGTCTGTACAAAAAACATATGACTCCCGACTGCAACGCAGACTGTTTAGGAGTAATGTGAACGCAGCCAAATATGTATTTGAGGGATAAAGAGAGCTTTAACCAAACGGAAGAGTAAAATAAATAAATAAAGACACGCTGCTCAGTATTTGTGTTTGTTTTACTTGGTCTGACTTCTATTCATTGCTTATTAAATATTATCGAAGTCTTTCTGGGCAGCGATACCTCATTGATTAGTTTACATTTCAGATACAGAATTTCAAATGTCAAAAACAATATATAGAATTGCTCAAAATAAATATAACGTGACGCTTTCGTGCCTCAAACTAAGTAAAATAGTAAGCCTGAGTACATCACGGTAACTAAATCAAACAACAAGCCTGTCGACATCACGGTTTTATTGGGAGAAAATAGTGTGGCGCGTAAACACACATATTTGACTCCAATTCAGCCGTCTTTCAAAAAAATAAAAAAAACGGATCTGCGCAGGCGTGAAATTACAGGGGATACTGAATTCCATGGGGTACCAAAATCAGCGTCTCACTGGCACAGCTGGAGGTGTTAGTTTTGTAAGTGGCTGTGCTGGTTGATAATAAAAGGAAATTGATTTCTTTGTTTGTGGTCTACCTGGGGGAGGCTCACGGTGTTGGTGGTTAGACTTGGAGGGGAAAGGAGAGTTTGGTAAAGACAAACAGAATACTGTACAAGTAAAAGAGTTTAAAACTAAGTAGCTGAGATAGAGAAAGTGAAGGGAAAAGTAAGCTCTCCAAAGGGAGGTGGAGGTTTTGTTTTGTGTATGGGAGGTATTATTTGTATTGTGGAAACAAATCACAGTAGTAACTGAAATATCGATACTCTTATTAAAGTGCAGGCACTGCTCTGTTTCCAAATGCATAACCTTGGTTTCGTGTCATAACTATCCGTGGTAGCCAGCTACGTGGGTGTCGCAGTATTTACAAATTGTCATCAACAAAAGACATGTGAAATCAGTTGAAGCGACATTGTGACAGAAAACTTCATACAATACGTCTGCCTAGAAACAGCTGATGTTTTAAAAGAGTGGCTTTGATTGGTGCAGTTCCTGAGCGTGTTGTGTAAATGTACAGCTCCCCCTCTCTCTGCTCACTCTGTGTTTCACTCTGTACAGCAGCAGCCTCTCAGCTCCAGCGTGTTTCACTCTGTACAGCAGCAGCCTCTCAGCTCCAGCGTGTTTCACTCTGTACAGCAGCAGCCTCTCAGCTCCAGCGTGTTTCCTCTGTACAGCAGCAGCCTCTCAGCTCCAGCGTGTTTCACTCTGTACAGCAGCAGCCTCTCAGCTCCAGCGTGTTTCACTCTGTACAGCAGCAGCCTCTCAGCTCCAGCGTGTTTCACTCTGTACAGCAGCAGCCTCTCAGCTCCAGCGTGTTTCACTCTGTACAGCATCAGCCTCTCAGCTCCAGCGTGTTTCACTCTGTACAGCATCAGCCTCTCAGCTCCAGTGTGTTTCACTCTGTACAGTATCAGCCTCTCAGCTCCAGCGTGTTTCACTCTGTACAGCAGCAGCTTCTCAGCTCCAGTGTGTTTCACTCTGTACAGCAGCAGCCTCTCAGCTCCAGTGAACAAGCATCCTTCCCTCACAATGGGAACCTCTTCACTGCAGATCTCTAGCTTGTACACACAATGCCTGCAGGGGCTGATTCTGCTCTCTCTGATGATGTGCAGTAGCAAAACCAGCATTGGAGTCGGTAAGTAAACCTTGAAAGTCATTTTAATCAGTTATTTGAGTTTATTAATTTATGAATCAATTAATACTTGCCTGTCATCTTACATCCAGCTCTTACATTTTATTTTGTAGCTATAAGTTTTCTATTTAACATTATGCTGTCCTTGTGACTTGTAAAAGCTTTGCCAATCTAACCCAGAATTACTTATACATATATATATATATATATATATATATATATATATATATATATGAATTTCAAAAAAATTATGCTCAACAGCCCATCAAGACTAGTAGAGCACTTATTCTGCCGCACAGGGCATGCAGTCACAGTCAGTAAGACTCAGTAATGCAGTGTGTGGCACATTCTTCTGTGATGCACCTGTACAGTGTGATCCAGTTTAGGGGATGATTCAATCTACAATTCAACTGCAGTTGAGAGATTTCACCACAGTGCTAGCTAGCAGTTTGCTACCAAATCTACAAAAGGCAGATCTGCTTAAATGTGATCAATTAAGGACCACCTTTTTATTTTGTAACCATCTGGAAATTCCACCCCTCAGTTCTGCTTACCGTAACATTAGGGCAGAGGCATGAAAAAAGTTACATTTAAGTTGACCGTGAAGATATGTAGTACACCTAGTTTCCTATTCATGTTTGCTTAAGGCTTTGTGTTTGAAATGCATGTCTGGTTAAACATTGAAGGCAAGTGTCATAGAAAAAAATTAGTGTTTTCAAAATATATATAAAAAAAAAAAATAATAAAATAAAAACACACCTGAGAAATAGCTGTTAAGACTAACCTCACAAAACATAATTAAAGAAACTACATGGGGCCCAATTCTGATCACAGGGCAAGCCAATAACGCAAAGGCAAATTTTGTTAGCGCCGGATTATGGAGAACTAGCTAGCCGCAAGCAGGCGCAATCAGACTTGTGAAGTGATTTTGGTACCATTTGTTCCCCCAGAGTTTTTCTACCTGTGCTACTGCCAGGGTCGTCACAAATTTGGGGAGTGGCCTCATTACTATCACCTAAGAGATTTTGAAGATGAGGCAGGTTTGCCTTTGAGATCCAAACAAACACCCTCAAAGCAGCTCTTTTCAAAGAGCAAACACTATTTCAGTGTAAAATTATAATATAACATTTCACTGTAATATATTTCCGATACAACACACAATTATGCTTCACAGATTTAGAGCATAGTGTCTATTTTGTACCCTTCAGAGTTACAGATTTCAATTAGCAGATACATTGTAAATGTTTAGTACAAGCTTAAATACATAATTATTTAAAACAGATACATAGATATGTTATAAGAACATAAGAAAAGTTATAAACAAGAGGAAGCCATTCGGCCCATCTTGCTCGTTTGGTTGTTAGTAGCTTATTGATCCCAGAATCTCATCAAGCAGCTTCTTGAAGGATCCCAGGGTGTCAGCTTCAACAACATTACTGGGGAGTTGGTTCCAGACCCTCACAATTCTCTGTGTAAAAAAGTGCCTCCTATTTTCTGTTCTGAATGCCCCTTTATCTAATCTCCATTTGTGACCCCTGGTCCTTGTTTCTTTTTTCAGGTCAAAAAAGTCCCTTTGGTCAACATTGTCAATACCTTTTAGGATTTTGAATGCTTGAATCAGATCACCGCATATTCTTCATTGTTCAAGACTGAATAGATTCAATTCTTTTAGCCTGTCTGCATACGACATGCCTTTTAAACCCGGGATAATTCTGGTCACTCTTCTTTGCACTCTTTCTAAAGCAGCAATATCCTTTTTGTAGCGAGGTGACCAGAAATGAACACAATATTCTAGATGAGATCTTACTAATGCATTGTAAAGTTTTAACATTACTTCCCTTGGTTTAAATTCAACACTTTTCATTATATATCCGAGCATATTGTTGGCCTTTTTATAGCTTGTGAGGTTTTACCTGGAAATATGCAAAATCATAAGAAATGAATACAAGTGAGAAGCTAACGATTCATTCAGCACTGTGGAGGGAAAGCGGTAGCTAATGGAGCAGGATCTGGGTCAGGTTTCTACGATGGCCCTGAAGTGTAAAACACAATGTGGCAGGACAGCATCACGACCCGAGCTGTTACCGGCAGAAGTGAGACAGAGACAGAGCTGCAGTTAAAGTGCACATTTATTAAAGATACAAACAAAACAGGAACCAATAAACATGGTACAGGGACCAAAATGAAAGGTTTAAACAAAACACTTGTTCCCTTTCAGCTGGGCAGTGGCCTTCACTAAAGGTTCTCCCAAACTCCTCCAACTTAACAAAGGATTTGGCTCCCCTTTATACCATGTGTCTGGGACTGATCAATTATTCAGTCAAGACCCAGCCACATGCCACATGCGGATTTGGCAAGGATGGAATTAACCCCATCCCTGCCAAACATAAATTAAAATTAAACTATTTAAACAGACAAATGGTACATAATTTACATGTGGCCTATATCAATTAAATGTAACAAAGAAAAAAACATATCGTCATTTACTGTTCTCTGAGTTGCAGTGATCACTTTATAAAGTGCTGTTTTTGGGGGATTCTGTTTGTCTGATAATTTTATTCATTTATTTTATTGTTGCATGTAACATTTTATGTTTGTGTTATATCGTTTGTGTTACCTACTTAAAGCCCTTAACCTTAAGTAGGTAACACAAACGATATCACACAAACATAAAATGTTACATGCAACAATAAAATAAATGAATAAAATAAATGACAATAGGTTTCAGGACCAGCAGGTGATTTTTACCAATTAATCCACTGCCTTCAATAATTTACATCTGGCAAAATTATATATATATATATATTTTCATGTCATATTTAATAAAATTGCATGTACAGTTTAATATATTGTAAACGATCCGCACCACTCACGGGTTCGTGCCCCTTTAAAAATACGACCCAGTACACAGAAATGGATTTTTAATAAACACAAAATAAAACAAACACCTAACTCCGTTTTGGAGCACTAACTAAACAGGTTCTTCACTGACTAACTTGCAGGACGGCTAAGCCGTTTACCTGACACCACAACAAAACCCACACAGGCTTAACACAGCACTTACTATTTCTGGACTGCTCGGAAGCAGAGCACCTCTCTTCTGCTTCCTTCTACTCAGCAGCCCTGAATAATCTAACTGCCTGTCCTTTATACCCTGCACCTGGTCCCAATTCCCCATTACCGCCCAGGTGTAGGGGATAATTAAACAATAAAACAGTTAAAACAATGAAACAATTAAATTAAACAATTAAACAAACGTGCCTACGCACATGTTTTCCTCAGGGAGGCTTTAACCCCTCCCTGCTGTCTCACAATATATATATATGAACCAGTTGCTTTGGGACCGAGTACAGTGACAGCAACATGACGTTTTGAGAAGTGTAACTATTTATCTTATATTGTTTCTTTTTCAGAAGGTTACTTGTATCAGATGATGTCTGACTGTGAGCACAGTGACAGCAGCATGACGGACATGGTGTATTCCTGGAGCTATGTTTTTAACAAGCAGGAGTATATTCACTACGACACCAAGATCAAGAAGTTTGTCGGGAAGACAGCCTGCGGGGTGAAGAATGCAGAGGTGTGGAACAAGGATAAGGACAGGATGGCAGGGCTGCTGAGTTACGTGGATCAATATTGCAAACACAACATGGGACTCTACCTGAGCTTCGCAACAGATAGGAAAAGTAAGTAATAGCACTACACTCAACTGCAGCAAAAAAAGACAACTTGAGAAAAGCTGTTAGTAATTATTGAGAAGATAAGGAAATACATTGAACCCCACTGTTAAAAATATTCAAGCGAAGGCTTTAGAGCGGGGTGTCAGACTTCTGGAGGGCCGCAGTGTCTTCTGGCTTTCACTCCTCCCGAGCTCTCAATCACTTAATTGGTCTAATTATTTAACACTTCTCTCCAGGCCTCAAAATGGTTCATAGGTAGTGTGCTTTGAATCAAGTGCATTTTTTAAATCATCAACTGTAAAAGACCTTAAATATTTTATCTGTCCAATTGAACAAATAATTAGATCAATTATGTTAATTGAGAGCTGAAGTTGGAATGAAAACCAGCAGCCCTGTGTACCTCGAGGACTGGAGTTTCACACCCTGCTTTAGAGAAACTAAGGCTGGGACCAAATCAAAACTGTATCTAATAGCATTTTCTTTTTATGAGTAGAAGAAATAAGATACTTACAAAAAAAAAGAAAACGCTATTAAATACAGTTTAGTTAAGTGCGATTAGCGGGTTGTCAAAGTTTTGATTTGGTCCCAGCCTAAGCCAGCTGATTATAATTGCCAAAAAACAAACAGATGCTGTTTAGAACAGATGCTGTTTAGAACAGATGCTGTTTAGTCAACTTCTGTAATAATAAAGTATAATAAAAAAACTATAACTACTAGGTATTTGAACAAGTAATTCAGCATTTAAATAGGCACGTTTTAGTATTGAGAATTAAATGCAACCCCCAAAAAACCGTGGTACAGACCGTGCTGTACCTGGAACAGATTTAGCTCATTTAAGTTTCTTTAGATTGTTGTTCATTTTCTTTTAAGGTATTTTCTCCCTCATGAAGAGCAGAAATAACCTAGCAATGTTTTTTACTGGTAATTTTTTCTGTGCATGTATGCATAAATGAGAAGCCATGAAGGTTTTTTTTTTTTTTTAATTGGGGAATTCAAACTCCATAGACACGTTATTACTAATGATTCTCATCTACAATCTTCCTCCAAAGCACACTTGTATGATGTCGGATCTTTTGCACATGGCTGTAGCCTAGAAACACCACAGCGGTACAGCATGGGCAGAATGCTACCTGTTAAAATCAAAAGATTGGAAAGAAGACTTCAGTAGCGAGTTGAAGATCTGTCTCGGAGATTAAATTGATTTAGAATTTAGAAAACTCTTTAGAATGGTCCTGCCCTGTGCAAACTACCACAAGCTTATATTTTTAAAAATCTGGAGTCTCAGTAATAGGAACATTAACGGAATACTTTATAGAAATGTTTCTTTTGTATGTGTTTATTACCCTGTAATATTACCCTAACCGTGTGCGTTACTTTGATGCAATACCTTTTTATAGTGGCCGGAATTATAAGGATAATTTCCCGAGCAGTTGTATCTTCCTCACGGACAACAGACTCTTCATCTGTTATTTAGGTGAATAAACAACAGTCCCTCTCCTTTATACCTGTGGTGGGACTAATGAACGTCAATCAGTGGCAAGTGATTTACAAATCCAGACAGGGTTGTGTGGGGAACATACTCCCTGTACCATACTCTCTGTGGATATCTGGTATGTTGAAGTCGGCAACATATTTGACCTTTTTGAGTTGTCTCTGAGCAAGGTGGAATTTCTGTAATCTAAAAATATCTTTCCTCCCTGAAAGTGTTTGTTTATAATTTGCAATGGAATCTCTATCAAAATTAATATTTCAACAGGCAATACATGACTGGTTTATAATTATAATGTGATTTAGGTAACTGTGGACTGAAATTCAAAGACAAGTGTTTTTTCTTTTTTTGTTTTTTTTTTAATAAAAGTATATTTTTGTCTGCAGTTCCACCTGCTGTCAGAGTCCGCTCTATGAAACCCTTCAGCTCGCAGCACCAGACCATGCTGGTCTGCAACGCATTTGGCTTCTACCCACGTGAGATAAAGGTGACCTGGCTGAGAAACGGAGTGAAGGTGACGGCTGATGTATCCTCCTCAGAGCTGCTCCATGATGGAGACTGGACCTATCAGATCCACTCGTACCTGGAGCTCACCCCCCAGTCCGGAGACTCCTACACCTGCAGGGTGGAGCACAGCAGCCTCACTGAGGCTATCGAGAAGAAGTGGGGTGAGTTCAAACTGCCTCACTGAGGCTATCGAGGAGAAGTGGGGTGAGTTCAAACTGCCTCACTGAGGCTATCGAGAAGAAGTGGGGTGAGTTCAAACTGCCTCACTGAGGCTATCGAGGAGACGTGGGGTGAGTTCAAACTGCCTCACTGAGACTATCGAAGTGGGGTGAGTTCAAACTGCCTCACTGAGGCTATCGAGGAGACGTGGGGTGAGTTCAAACTGCCTCACTGAGGCTATCGAGGAGAAGTGAGGTGAGTTCAAACTGCCTCACTGAGGCTATCGAAGTGGGGTGAGTTCAAACTGCCTCACTGAGGCTATCGAGGAGACGTGGGGTGAGCTCAAACTGCCTCGCTGAGGCTATCGAGGAGAAGTGAGGTGAGTTCAAACTGCCTCACTGAGGCTATCGAGGAGAAGTGGGGTGAGTTCAAACTGCCTCACTGAGGCTATCGAGAAGTGGGGTGAGTTCAAACTGCCTCACTGAGGCTATCAAGTGGGGTGAGTTCAAACTTCCTCACTGAGGCTATCGAGGAGAAGTGGGGTGAGTTCAAACTACCTCACTGAGGCTATCGAAGTGGGGTGAGTTCAAACTGCCTCACTGAGGCTATCGAGGAGAAGTGGGGTGAGTTCAAACTACCTCACTGAGGCTATCGAAGTGGGGTGAGTTCAAACTGCCTCCCTGAGGCTATCGAGGAGAAGTGGGGTGAGTTCAAACTGCCTCACTGAGGCTATCGAAGTGGGGTGAGTTCAAACTGCCTCACTGAGGCTATCGAGGAGAAGTGGGGTGAGTTCAAACTGCCTCACTGAGGCTATCGAGGAGAAGTGGGGTGAGTTCAAACTGCCTCATTGAGGCTATCGAGGAGAAGTGGGGTGAGAGACTGAAGAATAAGTGTTTGTTAAATATTAACCTATCTCAGAGGCCAATTTAATTAAAATTAAATATTTCAAGCCATAACTATGATACGGAATACTACTGTAGTTACATAATTAACACACATAAAAATTTTTTATTTTTTTTTAAAAAACAGTCTACAATTTCTGATATTGTATATTGCAAAGTATACTAGTTTTTCATAAAGGAATAAAAAAAAACTAGCAAGAAACAACTCAAAATAATACTTTAACTGCTGCTACCTGCAACCAGGTTATTTAATACAGGTGTACGCTCTCAGGTGGGGTTTTTATGGGAATGTGTATAAAAAAAAAACTATGTTGCATGATAAATGGGGGGGCACTTTGGTATCTCTGGGTTACAAAAGGAGCTCATTATTATTATTATTATTATTATTTATTATTATTATTATTATTATTATTACCAAGAATGTATTGGAGCAGGGAGGAGGGAGCAGAGAGGAGGGGGCAGAGAGAAGAGAGCAGGAATGAGGGAGCAGGGAGGAGAGATCATGGAGGAGGGAGCAGAGAGGAGGGAACATGGAGCAAGGAGCAGAGAGAAGAGAGCAGGGAGGAGAGAGCAGAGAGCATGGAGGAGGCATGGAAGAGGGAGAAGGGAATGATTTGAGGATAGAGCAGAGAATAGCTGTTGTATGTGTGATGCACGAGGGTGTCCTAATATGGACACTGTAGTTCCTGCATGTACCGTAAAAAATGTGGTATAAGTTGACTTTTCTAGGCATTTTTGCGGGGCCCTTAAAAGGGGGGAGCGACTAATTAACCGGTGCAACATATGGGCCGGTGTGTCTAATATTAAACTACTGTTCCAGTGCCACAATGGGATTACTACACACAGCCACGTTTATTATGGCTCACAAAAGCTTGACTGTCAACATCCCGATTCTTTTTTCAGGATCTAACACAAAACCACTGTTCTAATTAAAAGTTTTAATTTGTTACTCTCAATAACCCAAGTCACTTTGAATGTTAAACATAATTTTCAGACTCTTTCAGACTGAAAACGTCACAGCTATACAGCTTCTCTGTTAACACTAGCTGTTAATCTCTATGAATTTCCGTATTTCCACCCTCCCAAGCCAACGATTTGTCAACATCCAGACTAAACCTGTCCCTGGGATCCGTAGCAAACATCTATTGGTTAGAAAGCTGAGTAAATTGATCAAGTTTGAGTTTGTTGCAATGCTTTTTGAGACTGGTTTGGCAGAATAGGGGGAGGAATCAGGTGAAGCATCTGGCTGCAGCGTAAAGGAATATCTGCTACAAAGTCTCCAGAGGGCATCAGATGATTCTAGGGCATTTGCCAAGTACTCCCACGTTTCACTTCCAGAGCTCAGCAACTCAACCCACCCTGACCTTAACCCAACCCCAACCCTAACCTTAAGCAACCCCAGCTCTAAAACCTAACCTTAACCATTAGGAATCATCTGATTCCCTCAGGGCAGTCTAGTGGATAATCCTTTGTGCTGCCACCTGGCTCCAGTTTGTTTTAATTGGGCCCTGCATAAAGGCAGGGGAAACACCGTAGTGAGGGCTGCTGTTGTGAAGGCAGCCGTGAGGAGACCTGTCTGGTCGGAATCAGCAAAGTTACTGTGGAGACCTGTATGGATTGTGTGTGACTGGGAAACGACTTAGTCATCAAGTAGTGTTAGGATTAGCACTCCCGGTTGGAGTTAGGTTTTTGTTTTGTTTGTTTATTTTATTGTGTGAAATAAAGAGCGCAAGTACGTGATGGGAAAAAAAAAACATTCCTGTGTTGTGTCAAATAACTCGTGCACAACGAACCTGAGAGCCAAAGGCTCAGTTACACCTGATAAAATAGGACTGTCGGACAAAAAACAGAAATGCTACACTACAGATTTGAAATTGCGCGTTGTTGAATTTGCCGAAATAAGAACATAAGAACATAAGAAAGTTTACAAACGAGAGGAGGCCATTCAGCCCATCTTGCTCGTTTGGTTGTTAGTAGCTTATTGATCCCAGAATCTCATCAAGCAGCTTCTTGAAGGATCCCAGGGTGTCAGCTTCAACATTACTGGGGAGTTGGTTCCAGACCCTCACAATTCTGTGTAAAAAAAAAAGTGCCTCCTATTTTCTGTTCTAAATGCCCCTTTATCTAATCTCCATTTGTGACCCCTGGTCCTTGTTTCTTTTTTCAGGTCAAAGAAGTCCTCCGGGTTGACATTGTCTATACCTTTTAGGATTTTGAATGTTTGAATCAGATCGCCACGTAGTCTTCTTTGTTCAAGACTGAATAGATTCAATTCTTTTAACCTGTTGCATACGACATGCCTTTTAAACCCGGGATAATTCTGGTTGCTCTTCTTTGCACTCTTTCTAGAGCAGCAATATCCTTTTTGTAACAAGATGACCAGAACTGAACACAATATTCTAGGTGAGGTCTTACTAATGCATTGTAGAGTTTTAACATTATTTCCCTTGATTTAAATTCACACTTTTCACAATATATCCGAGCATCTTGTTGGCCTTTTTTATAGCTTCCCCACATTGTCTAATTGAAGACATTTCTGAGTCAACATAAACTCCTAGGTCTTTTTCATAGATTCCTTCTTCAATTTCACTATCTCCCATATGATATTTATAATGCACATTTTTATTGCCTGCATGCAATACTTTACACTTTTCTCTATTAAATTTCATTTGCCATGTGTCTGCCCAGTTCTGAATGCTGTCTAGATCATTTTGAATGACCTTTGCTGCTTCAACAGTGTTTGCTACTCCTCCTATTTTTATGTCGTCTGCAAATTTAACGAGTTTACTTAATATACCAGAATCAAAATCATTAATATAGATTAGGAATAGCAGAGGACCTAATACTGATCCCTGTGGTACACCACTGGTTACCTCGCTCCATTTTGAGGTTTCTCCTCTAATCAGTACTTTCTGTTTTCTACATGTTAACCACTCCCTAATCCATGTGCATGCAGATCCATGTGGATGTTGCTGAAAGGGCACTGTGGCCAGCATGGCCGTGAATAGACATTCATTTTGAGGGGCATTGCAGCAATTGAGAAGGTTTCCCACAGCAATTGAGAAGGGCTCCCACAGCAATTGAGAAGGGCTCCCACAGCAATTGCCGCATGCCCGTCGTTAATTTGGAGCCCTGGGGAGGTTTCTAGGGTGAGCATGAATTCAGGACTTGCTTGTCTCTCTGTCTCTCAGATGACCTCCGACTGCTTTCAGGCGTGTCACCTGAATGAAGGGGGCGCGGCCCTTGGCCGTGAGGCAAGATACTGGGCCACATCGTGTCATTTTTCATTCAGTAAATCTGAATTCTTAATTTAAATGTTTTGCCTTGATTTTTAAATGCACTAATAATATTAACCTTGGTTTTATAGATCCAGCGATGCCCGAATCTGAAAGAAACAAGGTCATCATCGGAACTTCTGGAATCGTTCTGGGCCTGGTCATTGCAGCTGCTGGACTGATCTACTACAAAAAGAAGGCTACAGGTAGGAGCATGAGAGGACAGTGCTGTGTCTGTGTAATAAACCATGAGAGAGGACAGCGCTGTGTCTGTGTAATAAACCATGAGAGAGGACAGTGCTGTGTTTGTGTAATAAACCATGAGAGAGGACAGCGCTGCGTCTGTGTAATAAACCATGAGAGAGGACAGCGCCAGTCTGTGTAATAAACCATGAGAGAGGACAGCGCTGCGTCTGTGTAATAAACCATGAGAGAGGACAGCGCTGCGTCTGTGTAATAAACCATGAGAGAGGACAGCGCTGCGTCTGTGTAATAAACCATGAGAGAGGAAAGCGCCAAGCCTGTGTAATAAACCATGAGAGAGGACAGCGCTGCGGCCTGTGTAATAAACCATGAGAGAGGACAGCTGTGTCTGTGTAATAAACCATGAGAGAGGACAGCACTGTGTCTGTGTAATAAACCATGAGAGGACAGCGCTGTGTCTGTGTAATAAACCATGAAAGAGGACAGCGCTGCGTCTGTGTAATAAACCATGAGAGAGGACAGCGCTGTCTGTGTAATAAACCATGAGAGAGGACAGCGCTGTGTCTGTGTAATAAACCATGAGAGAGGACAGCGCTGTGTCTGTGTAATAAACCATGAGAGAGGACAGCGCTGTGTCTGTGTAATAAACCATGAAAGAGGACAGCGCTGTGTCTGTAATAAACCATGAGAGAGACAGCGCTGTGTCTGTATTATAAACCATGAGAGAGGACCGCTGTGTCTGTGTAATAAACCATGAGAGAGGACAGCTGTGTCTGTGTAATAAACCATGAGAGAGGACAGCTGTGTCTGTGTAATAAACCATGAGAGGACAGCGCTGTGTCTGTGTAATAAACCATGAGAGAGGACAGCGCTGTGTCTGTGTAATAAACCATGCCAATACTTCCAACCAGTTATTGTTGTTCAAGTAGTCTTTAAAGAGTAAGTAGTGGTGTTCCAAAAAATATTGTGTTGCTACAACTGTTTAAATGACGTACCTATAATTTCTTTTCATTAACATCCTGAGAACTTTTTACACTTCTACTTTTAAAGTCTGTTTCAAAGCTGTTTTCAAAATGGCTGTTCTAGTGCACTGGGGTTTGAGATCTGTCCTCTAAATCACTGCAAAAAAAGTGCTCTGGCTTTTCTGTTCCGTGCCACATCATGGATCGTTATCGCTGTGTTACCTGTTTGACAATGTGGGCAATAACCCTGACACTATCAGAGCACTGGACCGGCAATTTTGAAAAGAGCTTTGAAACAGACTTTAAAGTTATAAATGTAAAAACTTGTCAGGGTATAACAATGAAAAGAAAAATGACAGGTACGTTATTTAAACAGTTGTAGCAGCACGTGGGGACGTGGAACGCTATATTTTTCAGAACCCCGCTACTTGCTCTTTAAGAGACATGCAACTTCACCTTTAATAAATGAGCATGATAAAATAGAACGCAGGGTTTGGATAATCTGTCTCACAATGATCAGGGCTGCACACACTCACTTATTAAAATGACAACACTGTACAGCGTACATTAATAAAAACGTATTTAGAAAAATGATGCAATTTATAAAGCTTAAAGATATGACTCCAATTATTGAAATATGACTAAGAGGAACAAATTTAGTTAAACATCTAATATTATTCAATTGCTACTGTTTACAGATAGCATTCATTGTTTTTTTCTTTGGTTTCTATCGTATAACTTAAGCCTCACTTATGCTCATTTTATTTTTTTACTAGGTCGCATTTTGGTGCCATCAGATTAAGGTAAGATTCACTGATACAGAATCAGCACAAGTACAGAATCAGCTTTCCAGCTCTGTTTGCTAAACAGTTCAAATACTTATCAGTGTGGCTCCTGTTCAAGCACTTGGACCAAACTGTATCCATGGTGACCATGCCTGACGGTGACAGAAATCAGCTGAAGCTCCAGCTCAGCTCTGACCTGTCTCCACTGCTGTGTTCTATATCTCATAGAGATGTAAGAAACTCCACCTGTCCCTTGAGTTTGTATTGCTCAAGTGATGGGAGCTGACTACAGTATTTACCAGGCCTGTGCAGACACTCACTCAGATTTTCTGTGCAATTCCCTTTCATGTGTTTGGTTGTCTGAAGGTATTAAATTAAAACCAGAACAAGCTTCTTCAAACATGTGTTAAATTCACAATGAGAAAAGTTGCTTTTCCCTTATTTGCTCTCATCTGGGCAATTGAGTCCCAATCAATGGCAATGAACTTCAGCATTGAGTCATTTCAAAAACTGCTTGGAAGAGCATTTTTCATTTTTATTATTTTTTTATTTACTGCTGTAAACTGACATTTCCTTAGTCTTACCGTAGGAGCTAATCACTGAAGCCATAATAATAGTACAGTATTTTATGTTAGATTTTGAAATGTCGCTACAAAGCGGTATGTAATTCAATATGTTAACGTAACATTATTCTGCAGGTTTCATTCGACTTTATGAAGCAAATGAGTTAATTCTATAGGGTGGTGCAACATTTCTGGCCACAGTTGTATACTGGGAATGTAGTTGTCGAGTTTAATCAAAGGTAAATCTTGCCAGCACTACAATCCTGCAATGCAGTGTGAGACGCATTGCTATGGAAACGAGCAAAGTGAAAAATTAGGATGTGAAATCAAACAGGTAATCAATCAGAAATGTGTGACAAGAAAATCACAGATACATATATGCGTGGTTGTATTGTGTTTGATCACGACAGGTTGTGTATTAATCACACTGTCACATTGTTCCTGATTAGTACTCATCGCAGTGTGGCTGTGGAAATGCCAGCGTCCCGAGTGAAAGGAACATGTGCTCAACATGGAAGCTCATTGTCATGGATCTGTACTCCATTGTATGGATCAGTAAAAGGAAGCTTTCTTTTTGTGGTACTGACATGTTTTTAAATAGGCTTTAATTAATAGCTGCTGACAAAAAACATATTAAAGTGAATTACTCAATCTGAATATCTGTTCAGCCCTGTATCAGCATTGTGAATTACTCAATCTGAGTATCTGTTCAGCGCTGTATCAGCATTGTGAATTACTCAATCTGAGTATCTGCTCAGTCCTGTATCAGCATTGTGAATTACTCAATCTGAGTATCTGCTCAATGCTGTATCAGCATTGTGAATTGCTCAATCTGAGTATCTGTTCAGCGCTGTATCAGCATTGTGAATTACTCAATCTGAGTATCTGTTCAGTCCCTGTATCAGCATTGTGAATTACTCAATCTGAGTATCTGTTCAGCCTGTATCAGCATTGTGAATTACTCAATCTGAGTATCTGTTTAGCCCTGTATCAGCATTGTGAATTACTCAATCTGAGTATCTGTTCAGTGCTGTATCAGCATTGTGAATTACTCAATCTGAGTATCTGTTCAGCGCTGTATCAGCATTGTGAATTACTCAATCTGAGTATCTGTTTAGCCCTGTATCAGCATTGTGAATTACTCAATCTGAGTATCTGTTCAGTGCTGTATCAGCATTGTGAATTACTCAATCTGAGTATCTGTTCAGTGCTGTATCAGCATTGTGAATTACTCAATCTGAGTATCTGTTCAGCGCTGTATCAGCATTGTGAATTACTCAATCTGAGTATCTGTTCAGCGCTGTTTACTCAATCTGAGTATCTGTTTAGCCCTGTAGTATCAGCATTGTGAATTACTCAATCTGAGTATCTGTTTAGCCCTGTATCAGCATTGTGAATTACTCAATCTGAGTATCTGTTTAGCCCTGTATCAGCATTGTGAATTACTCAATCTGAGTATCTGTTCAGCGCTGTATCAGCATTGTGAATTACTCAATCTGAGTATCTGTTTAGCCTGTATCAGCATTGTGAATTACTCAGTCTGAGTATCTGTTCAGCCTGTATCAGCATTGTGAATTACTCAATCTGAGTATCTGTTCAATCTGTATCAGCATTGTGAATTACTCAATCTGAGTATCTGTTCAGTGCTGTATCAGCATTGTGAATTACTCAATCTGAGTATCTGTTCAGCGCTGTATCAGCATTGTGAATTACTCAATCTGAGTATCTGTTCAGCCCTGTATCAGCATTGTGAATTACTCAATCTGAGTATCTGCTCAGCCCTGTATCAGCATTGTGAATTACTCAATCTGAGTATCTGTTCAGCCCTGTATCAGCATTGTGAATTACTCAATCTGAGTATCTGTTCAGCCCTCTGTCAGCATTGTGAATTACTCAATCTGAGTATCTGTTCAGCGCTGTATCAGCATTGTGAATTACTCAATCTGAGTATCTGTTCAGCCCTCTGTCAGCATTGTGAATTACTCAATCTGAGTATCTGCTCAGTGCTGTATCAGCATTGTGAATTACTCAATCTGAGTATCTGCTCAGTGCTGTATCAACATTGTGAATTACTCAATCTGAGTATCTGTTCAGCCCTGTATCAGCATTGTGAATTACTCAATCTGAGTATCTGCTCAGCCCTGTATCAGCATTGTGAATTACTCAATCTGAGTATCTGCTCAGCCCTGTATCAGCTTTGTGAATTACTCAATCTGAGTATCTGTTCAGCCCTGCATCAGCATTGTGAATTACTCAATCTGAGTATCTGCTCAGTGCTGTATCAGCATTGTGAATTACTCAATCTGAGTATCTGCTCAGTGCTGTATCAGCATTGTGAATTACTCAATCTGAGTATCTGCTCAGTGCTGTATCAGCATTGTGAATTACTCAATCTGAGTATCTGCTCAGCCCTGTATCAGCTTTGTGAATTACTCAATCTGAGTATCTGTTCAGCCCTGCATCAGCATTGTGAATTACTCAATCTGAGTATCTGCTCAGCCCTGTATCAGCTTTGTGAATTACTCAATCTGAGTATCTGCTCAGTGCTGTATCAGCATTGTGAATTACTCAATCTGAGTATCTGTTTAGCCCTGCATCAGCATTGTGAATTACTCAATCTGAGTATCTGCTCAGCCCTGTATCAGCATTACTCAATCTGAGTATCTGCTCAGTGCTTATCAGCAAATTACTCAATCTGAGTATCTGTTTAGCCCTGTATCAGCATTGTGAATTACTCAATCTGAGTATCTGCTCAGTCCTGTATCAGCATTGTGAATTACTCAATCTGAGTATCTGCTCAGCCCTGTATCAGCTTTGTGAATTACTCAATCTGAGTATCTGTTCAGCCCTGCATCAGCATTGTGAATTACTCAATCTGAGTATCTGCTCAGTGCTGTATCAGCATTGTGAATTACTCAATCTGAGTATCTGTTCAGTGCTGTATCAGCATTGTGAATTACTCAATCTGAGTATCTGTTCAGACCTGTATCAGCATTGTGAATTACTCAATCTGAGTATCTGCTCAGTGCTGTATCAGCATTGTGAATTACTCAATCTGAGTATCTGTTTAGCCCTGTATCAGCATTGTGAATTACTCAATCTGAGTATCTGTTTAGCCCTGTATCAGCATTGTGAATTACTCAATCTGAGTATCTGTTTAGCCCTGTATCAGCATTGTGAATTACTCAATCTGAGTATCTGCTCAGCGCTGTATCAGCATTGTGAATTACTCAATCTGAGTATCTGCTCAGTGCTGTATCAGCATTGTGAATTACTCAATCTGAGTATCTGTTCAGACCTGTATCAGCATTGTGAATTACTCAATCTGAGTATCTGTTCAGTGCTGTATCAGCATTGTGAATTACTCAATCTGAGTATCTGCTCAGTGCTGTATCAGCATTGTGAATTACTCAATCTGAGTATCTGTTTAGCCCTGTATCAGCATTGTGAATTACTCAATCTGAGTATCTGCTCAGTGCTGTATCAGCATTGTGAATTACTCAATCTGAGTATCTGCTCAGTGCTGTATCAGCATTGTGAATTACTCAATCTGAGTATCTGTTCAGTGCTGTATCAGCATTGTGAATTACTCAATCTGAGTATCTGTTCAGTGCTGTATCAGCATTGTGAATTACTCAATCTGAGTATCTGTTCAGTGCTGTATCAGCATTGTGAATTACTCAATCTGAGTATCTGCTCAGTGCTGTATCAGCATTGTGAATTACTCAATCTGAGTATCTGTTCAGTGCTGTATCAGCATTGTGAATTACTCAATCTGAGTATCTGTTCAGACCTGTATCAGCATTGTGAATTACTCAATCTGAGTATCTGTTCAGTGCTGTATCAGCATTGTGAATTACTCAATCTGAGTATCTGCTCAGTGCTGTATCAGCATTGTGAATTACTCAATCTGAGTATCTGTTTAGCCCTGTATCAGCATTGTGAATTACTCAATCTGAGTATCTGCTCAGCGCTGTATCAGCATTGTGAATTACTCAATCTGAGTATCTGCTCAGTGCTGTATCAGCATTGTGAATTACTCAATCTGAGTATCTGTTCAGTGCTGTATCAGCATTGTGAATTACTCAATCTGAGTATCTGTTCAGTGCTGTATCAGCATTGTGAATTACTCAATCTGAGTATCTGTTCAGTGCTGTATCAGCATTGTGAATTACTCAATCTGAGTATCTGCTCAGTGCTGTATCAGCATTGTGAATTACTCAATCTGAGTATCTGCTCAGCCCTGTATCAGCTTTGTGAATTACAAAGACTTTTTGAAGATAACTTGACTGGTTGAAATAGTTTTTTATTTTATGAAAATGTAATGCTTTCATTTAATGTTGTATGTGACAGATTCCTGAAGTGGCGGCTGAACAGGATTCTTTGGTCACTGGTGCACACCTTGAAGGGGTGGACTGTGAAGATTTAAAATTGTATTACTTTGTATAACATTCAATTGTAGATTCTTTCAAATCATTCATACAACATTGGTAATTTCAATAGTGCAGTAACATGTGCAATCAATTTCAATGTAATCAACTTTACTGTTTATTTCCCCACATGTAATGCTAATGGGAATAAAGGTAAACAGTCATGCTTGGCTTCTATTCATTGTATTTGCTATAGATGCTTCAGTCTTTACAGTTTATACCTGATTTACAGTTTCAATGTGACCTTGATTAACATTCTCATACTCTGTATTCATTAACCGGGTTAGACCAGGCCTATATATTTGCTCAGTAATGACATTTGCTTAAATAAATTCGCTACATTAAGAGCTTGTCTTATAGTTATTACAACATATGAATTGTGTGTTAATAAAGATGTTTGACTTATGGTATACATTTTGATTTAAGAACATAGATGTATTTTTCTGTTGATTTTAAAGTGTTTTATGCAGCTAATCTCTGTACCTGTTTTAAGTTCAATAAAAGTTCATTTTACTACTAAACTCTTGTATGCTTTTAATAAACCATTTTGCCCTATCAATGAAATAACCTATCAATGAAATGTTGTTGTTTTAATAAATATGTATGAGTGGAACCTTTCAGTGTCTAGCAAACTGTTCTACCAGCGAATCACTCAATGTACCAGGATGAGATCTTTGCACAATCTATACACACTGCTCTGCAAACTGTACTACCAGTGAATCACTCAATGTACCAGGATGAGATCTTTATACAATCTATACACACTGCTCTGCAAACTGTTCTACCAGCGAATCACTCAATGTACCAGGATGAGATCTTTATACAATCTATACACACTGCTCTGCAAACTGTTCTACCAGCGAATCACTCAATAAACCAGGATGAGATCTCTGCACAATCTATACACACTGCTCTGCAAACTGTTCTACCAGCGAATCACTCAATAAACCAGGATGAGATCTTTATACAATCTATACACACTGCTCTGCAAACTGTTCTACCAGCGAATCACTCAATGTACCAGGATGAGATCTTTATACAATCTATACACACTGCTCTGCAAACTGTTCTACCAGTGAATCACTCAATGTACCAGGATGAGATCTTTATACAATCTATACACACTGCTCTGCAAACTGTTCTACCAGCGAATCACCACAATAAACCAGGATGAGATCTCTGCACAATCTATACACACTGCTCTGCAAACTGTTCTACCAGCGAATCACTCAATAAACCAGGATGAGATCTTTATACAATCTATACACACTGCTCTGCAAACTGTTCTACCAGCGAATCACTCAATAAACCAGGATGAGATCTTTATACAATCTATACACACTGCTCTGCAAACTGTTCTACCAGCGAATCACTCAATAAACCAGGATGAGATCTTTATACAATCTATACACACTGCTCTGCAAACTGTTCTACCAGCGAATCACTCGATAAACCAGGATGAGATCTTTATACAATCTATACACACTGCTCTGCAAACTGTTCTACCAGTGAATCACTCAATGTACCAGGATGAGATCTTTATACAATCTATACACACTGCTCTGCAAACTGTTCTACCAGCGAATCACTCAATGTACCAGGATGAGATCTTTATACAATCTATACACACTGCTCTGCAAACTGTTCTACCAGCGAATCACTCAATGTACCAGGATGAGATCTTTATACAATCTATACACACTGCTCTGCAAACTGTTCTACCAGCGAATCACTCAATGTACCAGGATTAGATCTTTAAACAATCTATACACACTGCTCTGCAAACTGTTCTACCAGTGAATCACTCAATGTACCAGGATGAGATCTTTATACAATCTATACACACTGCTCTGCAAACTGTTCTACCAGCGAATCACTCAATGTACCAGGATTAGATCTTTATACAATCTATACACACTGCTCTGCAAACTGTTCTACCAGCGAATCA
Organism: Huso huso; assembly: GCA_036884735.1. Lineage (NCBI taxonomy): Eukaryota > Metazoa > Chordata > Actinopteri > Acipenseriformes > Acipenseridae > Huso > Huso huso. The sequence goes on from JAHFZB010000101.1 coordinate 164,211, forward strand.
CTCAATGTACCAGGATGAGATCTTTATACAATCTATACACACTGCTCTGCAAACTGTTCTACCAGCTTAATCACTCAATGTACCAGGATGAGATCTTTATACAATCTATACACACTGCTCTGCAAACTGTTCTACCAGTGAATCACTCAATGTACCAGGATGAGATCTTTATACAATCTATACACACTGCTCTGCAAACTGTTCTACCAGCGAATCACTCAATGTACCAGGATGAGATCTTTATACAATTCTATACACACTGCTCTGCAAACTGTTCTACCAGTGAATCACTCAATGTGCAGGATGAGATCTTTATACAATCTATACACACTGCTCTGTAAACTGTTCTACCAGCGAATCACTCAATGTACCGGGATGAGATCTTTATACAATCTATACACACTGCTCTGCAAACTGTTCTACCAGCGAATCACCAATGTACCAGGATGAGATCTTTATACAATCTATACACACTGCTCTGCAAACTGTTCTACCAGCGAATCACTCAATGTACCAGGATGAGATCTTTATACAATTCTATACACACTGCTCTGCAAACTGTTCTACCAGTGAATCACTCAATGTGCAGGATGAGATCTTTATACAATCTATACACACTGCTCTGTAAACTGTTCTACCAGCGAATCACTCAATGTACCGGGATGAGATCTTTATACAATCTATACACACTGCTCTGCAAACTGTTCTACCAGCGAATCACTCAATGTACCGGGATGAGATCTTTATACAATCTATACACGCTGCTCTGCAAACTGTTCTACCAGTGAATCACTCAATGTACAGGATGAGATCTTTGCACAATCTATACACACTGCTCTGCAAACTGTTCTACCAGCGAGTCACTCAATGTACCGGGATGAGATCTTTATACAATCTATACACACTGCTCTGCAAACTGTTCTACCAGTGAATCACTCAATGTACCAGGATGAGATCTTTGCACAGTCTGTACACACTGCTCTGGTACCTGACCCTGGTCGATTGCATGCACATTATCACTTGTTACTTTTAATAGTAGTACATGTCCTGTTTGTAAATACTGTGGATTTGAATGTATAGAGACTTGTTTAAATTAGTAGCAATGCTCCAATAGTAGTGGTATTGTGTTTAATTCTTGTGCACTTGGTAGTTTACATGGTTATTCCCTCTGTCAGGATTCAAAGTGCACATGTGCAAGGACACTGTGGAATTACTTATAAATAAGGAGATACATGCAGCTCTTTATTACTCTGGGGCTCTCCAAATAAAAAGCAGAGAATTCAAGACTGAATAAAACATCACAGCAGGACATTGACAACAATCTATTCTATTGTAAACAGGTGACAGAATGCATGATCCTCACGTATTACATGAAGGCACTGTAAGGGGTTGGATTAATCGCCCTAACCCTAACCCTAACCCTGACACACACACAACCCCCACATCTCTCTCTCACTCTCTTCCTATAGATAGAGTGTAGGAACTCCTTTATTGAAAAGTACAATAGAATAGAGTGTTGGGACTCCTTGGTGTCTAGTCATCAAAACATCCCACTGATAAATACAAATAATGAATTAAAAACATGGTGATGCTGCAGTAGATAAGACTTGATGGGGATGGTGTGGTGCTAGGACTTTCCCATCTGCAAAATGGACAGATTGATCCAATGAGAAATACACATGGACAGATTGATCCAATGAGCAGCACACATGGACAGATTGATCCAATGAGCACCACACATGGACAGAGTGATCCAATGAGCTGCACACATAGACAGATTGATATCCAATTAGCAGCACACATGGACAAATTGATCCAATGAGCTGCAGAAATGGACAGATTGATCCAATGAGTAGCACACATGGACAGATTGATCCAATAAGCACCACACATGGACAGACTAACCCAATGAGCACCATGCATGGACAGATTGATCCAATGAGCACCACACATAGACAGACTAACCCAATGAGCACCATGCATGGACAGATTGATCCAATGAGCACCACACATAGACAGACTAACCCAATGAGCACCATACATGGACAGATTGATCCAATGAGCACCACACATAGACAGACTAACCCAATGAGCACCATACATGGACAGATTGATCCAATGAGCACCACACATGGACAGACTAACCCAATGAGCACCACACATGGACAGACGAACCCAATGAGCACCACACATGGACAGTCGAACCCAATGAGCACCACACATTGACAAATTGATCCAATGAGCTGCAGAAATGGACAGATTGATCCAATGAGTAGCACACATGGACAGATTGATCCAATAAGCACCACACATGGACAGACTAACCCAATGAGCACCACACATGGACAGATTGATCCAGACTGTTGCTATTGTGCCACACTTCTGCAAGGATGCTGGACATGACCCCTCTTTCTGGTGATGCTGACATAGCGTGAATAGTGTGCTTGATACTTTATGTATTTAATAGACTTTACTAAATACCCTATCATGTCAAACTAGTTTAGGATTCACAATGTCTCTACTTTAGGCAGTCTCCTTTAAACACTGTGACAATTTAAATGAGTGAGAAAGCACCTGGTGCATGAGGAGCCTGGCAGCGTTGCTGCAGGACCCTCTCTAAGGAGCTCCTCCGGCAGCGTTGCTGCAGGACCCTCTCTAAGGAGCTGCTCTGGCAGCGTTGCTGCAGGACCCTCTCTAAGGAGCTGCTCTGGCAGCATTGCTGCAGGACCCTCTCTAAGGAGCTGCTCTGGCAGCATTGCTGCAGGACCCTCTCTAAGCTCCTCTGGCAGTGTTGCTGCAGGACCCTCTCTAAGGACCTCCTCTGGCAGCATTGCTGCAGGACCCTCTCTAAGGACCTCCTCTGGCAGCGATGCTGCAGGACCCTCTCTAAGGAGCTCCTCTGGCAGCGTTGCTGCAGGACCCTGTCTAAGGAGCTCCTCTGACAGCGTTGCTGCAGGACTATCTCTAAGGAGCTGCTCTGGCAGCGCTGCTGCGGGACCCTCTCTAAGGGGCTGCTCTGGCAGCATTGCTGCAGGACCCTCTCTAAGCTCCTCTGGCAGTGTTGTTGCATGACCTTCTCTAAGGAGTTCCTCTGGCAGCGTTGCTTCAGGACCCTCTCTAAGGAGCTTCTCTGGCAGCATTGCTGTAGGACCCTCTCTAAGGAGCTTCTCTGGCAGCATTGCTGTAGGACCCTCTCTAAGGAGCTCCTCTGGCGGTGTTGTTGCAGGACCCTCTCTGAGGAGCTCCTCTGGCAGCGTTGCTGCAGGACCCTCTCTAAGGAGCTTCTCTGGCAGCGTTGCTGCAGGACCCTCTCTAAGGAGCTCCTCTGGCGGTGTTGTTGCAGGACCCTCTCTAAGGAGCTCCTCTGGCAGCGTTGCTGCAGGACCCTCTCTAAGGAGCTCCTCTGGCAGTGTTGTTGCATGACCCTCTCTAAGGAGCACCTCTGGCAGCGTTGCTGCAGGACCCTCTCTAAGGAGCTCCTCTGACAGCGTTGCTGCAGGACCCTCTCTGAGGAGCTCCTCTGGCAGCGTTGCTGCAGGACCCTCTCTAAGGAGCTCCTCTGGGTTCTCTAGGATTTTACAGGAAGCAGGTGGGGAGCCCTGCCTTTGACATGGTCTTGCTATCAGTGACCCTCACTGTTCAACAAAGAATTGCAAAAGTTTCTTTCAAATAAAAAGGCTCAACATCTTTATAGTTAGTTGTTCAATTTATCCATTGAAACAAAAAAAATAAAAAACAACTACTATTATTAATAATCTACTGTAACAATAAAACCAAAATAAAAGAAACATGTTTTCTTATTCTCTCCTGCTGGCATGAAATGAAAACTGTACAGAGCATTACACATGGACTGGATATCATAATAGCACTCTTATTGAACATGCAGAGTGTGATTCTACAGTTTAGTGACGGCCACGCTATATTTTCTGCATAATGGATGGTGACTCCAGGTCTATGCAAGTCAATGTGTACTGCAGTTTGTGTGGAAGAAAATGGTCTTCCTCACACATTTTGCAATATCTAATTTATTTACTTCACACCCATCGCCTGTAGAATGCAGGTAGAATGCATATGTGGAAGTTTGATAAACAGGAACAGTGTTTTAGAAAAAACTTCAGTTGGTTTCAGTTTCACTTTGCTTGACAAAAACAGGAAATCTGGACTGCAGAATCAGTTTAAGAAAATCCCCATACAATCCAAGGCTCTCAACAGCCAATCAGAAACAAGCTTGGGTACTGTGTCACCATTTGCCAGGTAAATGTGTGTGAGACACTGAGTTTCAGCCTTGTCTGAATTAAGCTATGTGTTTCTCTCCTTTAGTGTGAGTCTAAGTGATGGAGGACTGCCAGACCCAGCCCAGTCAAATAATGTGTGTTCTTTCATTCAGTGAGTCAGTGCTGCATTGTTTCTCTCTAATTGTAACTGCATTCATATACAATATTGTGGCTCAGATGGGTCACATTCCATTGAGAAACATGTGAGCAACGTGACACCCAAACAACTTCTCCAAAACATCAACATCATGAAGGCGAACTGAAAGTCAGATTTGTTTAACACAATTACAGCGCTGTACTTTACAGAGATGGCGGCTCCATGGTTAAATATGGTTTCATTAAATAATGTTTAAAAGTGTTCACTGGACTTCCGGTCGAACGATAGATGTAGAGTGTGACGCTCGCTCCCACAAACTATTATAATATTACTTATCAAACCCATTATTTTTATATATATTTTCACTGTACTTTTTTTGGTAACGTACTGGTACACCGGCCATACGATGTCCAAGCCAAATAAACCTAAGCGTGGGATGACAGATTCTTTACCTTTGGATTCTGCGACCAAGGGGCCTGCTGATCCTGCCGAGCCTGTGCCGGTTTCTATGTGCGCCGTGGTCTCCGAGCTGGAAAAGCTCCGCACAGCCCTTACCGCTGATCTTACTGCAGAGTTTCACAACTTGTTTGCCTCTTTTAAAACATCAATGCCATCCAGACCACAGTTACTTCACATGGACACTGCATTGACAGCCTCGAGCATTCGGCTGACGACACCGGGGATCAGGTTCGTGAGTAGGAGGCCTCCTGTGCTACACTTCTTGTTTACAACTGGGCGATCAGGGAGAAGTTTTCAGATCTGGAAAATCGTAATACGTGTCAGAATCTGAATCATCGGTCTGCCAGAGGGGGCTGAGGGCTCATACCCTACTAAGTTTATGTCTGATTTCTTTGCGGAGCTACTTGGGGTTGAGGCACTGGGATCGGCTCCGGAGCTGGATCGGCCCCATCACTCTCTAGCACCGAAGCCGGCCCAGACCCAGGATCATCCACTTCCATCGTTATCAGACCAAGGAGCTTGTCCTCTGGGTGGCGAGGGAGCGGGGAACCCTCGCCTTTCGGGAGCAAAATATCTTTATTTTTTCAGACCTTAGCTCAGATGTCGCCAGAAACTGTGAATCTTTTAAGGACATAAAGACAAGGCTATACAAACAGGGTATTAAGTTCAGCTTGCTCTATACAACCAGACTTCGTATTTTCTTTAAGGGTCGGAATTTGATCTTCTCTTCGGTACAGGAGGCTGAAGCTTTCTATAAAAGTGACAGTCTTGCCTGGATGCCAGTAACCCCCCCAGTAACCTAAGTAGTGATATATTATGATCGTTTTCTGTTTTGTTTTTGTAGACCATGCTGAACTGGTCAATAGGGTTTTAATTAAGCCCTGGTTTCAGTGGCTAACATACGGTTTGCCTGGCTGTGTTACTTAAACCTCTTTTTTTTCCTTTCTTATATAGACTGTACAGATAACTATTTGGTCAATGAAAATAGTTAAGTAAGTCTATGGATATATATTTTTAGAAAATGGTTAGGTGAGAGACTTTCAGTATTTTTTTATGTTAATTAGTTATTTTTCAAAACATTACGCTGTAAGTAGTTTGAGTTGCACTGCTTAATACTGGCCATGGTACCTGCACTGCTAGTATCAAACAGTTTTTTTTTTGTTTATTTGTTTTTTACAATATGCAAGCTGGATTGGCTCCTATGGTCGCTACTGTCTTTGCTTACTTGCATATTTAAGTCTCTTTAATATTATAACTATTTGTTCTCAGGTCTTAGAGCTCTTGGCTAAACAGGCGCCATCGGCCCCGTTGCAGCCCCAATTGCCATACCCCCACTCCCCAGGGTGAATGGGAAGAGATGTATCAGCCGGCGCAAGAGGACACGCTCTCCATAGCAGCCTCTGGGGAAGAGTCCTCCTTCTCCTCTGACAGGCAGGCGGGCGAGACCCTTGCTGAGGAAGAAGCCAGTGCCCCCGTTGTCCAGCTCAGTTTCGGCTCTTATGGGACGCGCTGCAGCCTTCTTGCAGGTCCCCTGGATGCCAGCGGTGGAACCACGCCGGTCCGCGTTCTGGACGCAGGCGATGGCTCCTCGCCCTCAGAAGTTCCCAGCCTTCCCAGTAGACTCCACCATCGCGGCCCTGGCCTTGGATCCTAGCATGCTAAAACATGCAGCACCACTTGCCTCCTTGGAGGGCGTGGATAAGCTTGGCCTAGCGGGGTTCCCCCCAGTAGACTCCACCATCGTGGCCCTGGTTAAGGCCCAGCCGGTGGGTGGATTGGCTAGAGACTCTGCGTGCCTGAACCCTCAGTGTAAGGTGACGGAAACGCATCTCAAGCAGGCTTATGCAGCAGAGGCGCAGGCAACACATCTGTCTAATACAGAGAGTGTGCTTACTGCGTACTTGGACGGCATATTGCGCAAGGCCCTGCTCCCCGAGCCAGTGGCCATGGAGTTACTGCCTCCTGTCCAGCACACTGCTGCAAATCTCCGGTCTCCAAGGGCAAGCTCTTGGCTGGAGCCTGGCCACCTTGATTTTGGCTCTTAGACAGCTGTGGCTGTCACAAGCCAGGGTCCCTGATGTGGATAAGGCCACGCTCCTTGACGTGCCTATATCCCCAGGACATACCTTTGGGCCAGCCATGGAGGCGTCCCGGCAGGTGGCTGCATTGTTACCTCCCTGTGCCTCCGCCTGGGGCAGGTCGAGCCGCTGGCGAGCTTCTCAGATGTGGACTGTCACCAGAACAGTCACAGTCCCAACAGCTCCGCTGGGTGACCTAAGGCATAGCCTACAGGGCACATCAGCAGCAAGCAACTGGGCCCAACCGGCAGGGAATGCAGGACGTGGCCAGTCCACACACCAGTGTCACAGGGTCGTTTTCAGGGCCAGCGCCCTAAACATCCACCCCAAACTGCCCCGCCTCAGCCTCGGCAGCCCGAGCAGGGCTCCTGAAGGCTGGTGGCCTCAGACCCCCTTTTTTGACACAACAGTTGCAGTACTGGCGCACTTGCACCTCAAACTCCTGGGTGCTCGCCACCGTGCAAGACGGTTACGTGCTTCAGTTTCGCTTCGGACCTCCTGCCTTTCGAGGCATCATGAATACTTTCATGACAAACCCTCTCCAGGCCTCGGTACTTCAGAAGGAAGTGGCCGCCTTGCTGTGCAAGTGAGCCAGTCGTTTTGTAGACCTCTCCTCCCTACTAAGCATTTACAAGTTTGCTGTGCTGCCATTCGGCCTCTCCCTAGCTTCTTGTACGTTTTCAAAGTGCATGGACGCTATCCTGGCTCCCCTGCAGCTGCAGGGGATCAGAGTGTTAAACTATCTCGATGACTGGTTGATCTGTTCCCAGTCGCGGGAGGGAACACTGGCCCACAAGGCGGTTGTGACAGAGTATCTGGCGAGGCAGGGCCTCACCATCAATGATGCAAAGTGTCGGCTTACACCGGTGCAGTGCACTACGTACTTGGGGCTTTGGCTGGACTCCATTGCGATGCGTGCATATCTGTCGGACGACAGAGTTGCAGCTATCCAAGGTTGCCTCTCCCTGTTTCAACAGGGATCGCAGGTCTCCCTCCTATTGTGCAGAAACTATTGGGTCTGATGGCCGCAGCCACATCAGCCATTCAGCTGGGTCTGCTTCGCATGCGTCCACTACAAGCGTGGCTCAACGCGTTCCACCTCAACGCCAAACATGACAGACACCGTCAGCTGACTGTGTCTCACGCGTGCTCGGCAGCCCTATGCTGATGGAGGACATCCTCTCACCTGCGTGAAGGTGTGCTAATGGGAGTAGTGTCAAACCACCAAGTGTTGACAACAGATGCCTCCAACTTGAATTGGGGGGTGGTCTGGGGAGGAGGAGGAGTATGTAGATCCTGGCCAGACATCCCTGCACATAAACGTGCTGGAGTTGCAAGTGGTATCCCATGCTCTCCACCACTTTCTCCCAGTGCTGAGCGGCACACATGTGTTGATCCGGACGGATAACACGACAGTGGTGGTGTATGTCAACCACCAGGGGGGCCTATGGTCCCCTGGGTTGCATCGCATAGCCTTCAGGCTATTGAATTGGGCTCAGAGGAACTTACTGTCCCTACAAGCAGGCGAAAGGCTCCACCCTCAAGCAGGTGAAAGGCTCTCTTTGGCACCCGGAACCGGGCAGGTTCCGGCTATGGGTCTGGCCCCTGAAAGGGACCACTGGTTAGCCCTAGGGCTATCAGATGCAGTTGTGGGTACATTGCAGAGCGCGAGGGCAGCCTCCACTAGATCTTTGTATACCTGTAAGTGGAGGTATTTCCAAGCTTGGTGTCTGGCTAGAAACTATGACCCCATATCTTGCCCTATGCCAGTCATCTTACAGTTTCTGCAAGAACTGCTTGATGCTGGTAGGTCACCTTCCACCTTGAAGGTGTATTTAGTGGTTATCTCTGCTTGCCATGCCCCCGTAGATTCAATGTCTCCGGGTGCGCATTTTTTGGCTACTCCTTCTAGAAGGACTGTTCTCCCCGAATGGAGCCTCAATGTTGCACTGGAGGCTCTCATGAAGGCCCCTTTTGAGCCCATACACTCCACAGAGCTGAAGTACCTGTCTATGAAGACAGCCTTCCTCTTGGCTATCACCTCCGCTAAGCGGGTCAGTGAGCTGCAGGCGCTGTCTGTGCACAGCTCCTGCATGCGCGTGTGGGAAGATGGCAGCAGGGAGTTGCTGTGCACCAACCGTGCTTTCCCTCCCAAGGTGATCACAGCCTTCCACATTAACCAGTCTGTGGAACTGGAGTCCTTCCATCCACCTCCGTTTGCATCAACGGAGGATGAGAGATAAAATTTCCTCTGCCCAGTGCAGGCATTGAGATGCTACATGCACAGGACAAGAGCTCTGCGTCAATCTGACCAGCTCTTCAGAGGTGCCTCGCTGTCTGATATTTGTACAGCGGCTAGCTGGGCTACACCGCATACCTTCTCCAGGTTCTACCATCTTAATGTGGTAGACCCTGCCTTGCCTTCTGTAGGCACAAGGGTCCTTGAGGGTGTAAGTTCACACCGCTAACCTCTGGGTTAGACAGTGCTCCTCATATGCTGCCGTTCCTTCTCCCTCGCGACGGCTCAGGTATACATTATCCCATACGTAATGTTGGTGGTCGTCATCGAATTGAAAGGGAACGTTAGGTTACTTACCGTAACCCTGGTTCCCTGAAAGAGAAGACGACCACCAACCACGAGGTCGCATCGGTCGTCCTCACGGGTTTGATGGAAAAAAAGAAATGGCTTCCTTTTTGAAGAGTTTTATCCCCTCGGTGAGCGGGACCGAGTGCATCATCCCAGGAAGCTCTGGTATAGAGAGCTTAGCGATACCTACCCAATGGGCAGGCATATCCCATACGTCATGTCTTTGGTGGTCGTCTTCTCTTTCAGGAAACCAGGGTTACGGTAAGTAACCTAACGATTTTTTTCTCTTTTTTTCTTTTGGGTCTCAGACTATTTATGCAACCATTTGATTTAAAGTTGAGTTCTCTTACCTTGTCTTATTTTTTTACAGCCTATAGTTTGATCTTGTATTTTTGTTGTCATTATGATGTGTGCTAATGAAACGAAACAAGGTTCTAGCGCCCAGCGCCCCGGTGTAACCACTCAGCCTGGCACCCCGGTGTAACCAATCAGCCCAGCGCCCCGGTGTAACCAATCAGCCCGGCGCCCCGGTGTAACCACTCAGCCTGGCACCCCGGTGTAACCAATCAGCCCAGCGCCCCGGTGTAACCAATCAGCCCGTGCCCCGTGTAACCAATCAGCCCAGCGCCCGGTGTAACCAATCAGCCCAGCGCCCCGGTGTAACCAATCAGCCCAGCGCCCGGTGTAACCAATCAGCCCGGCGCCCCGGTGTAACCAATCAGCCCAGCGCCCCGGTGTAACCAATCAGCCCAGCGCCCCGGTGTAACCAATCAGCCCAGCGCCCCGGTGTAACCAATCAGCCCAGCGCCCCGGTGGAACAAATCAGCCCGGCGCCCCGGTGTAACCAATCACTGCCTGGCCCGCAGCTGATCGCATGGGAATCGTTTCTGCCCACCGTCAAGCCGACCCATCTATGGGGAAGTGTACTACCATCCTTACACAGCGCCCTTTCTGGTCGGGAGGGAGATTTACAGCTTCGATTCTTTCTCTCGTTACCACAACTTCATGTTCATAATTCACAGTAAAGTCAAAATGTCCAAATCCAGCACTGCGGGCACCAGAGTTTTGTATGAATCATGTTGCTTATCTCAAGATTTCTTGGTGAACATGGAGAATAGATAAGATTCAGACAGCCTTGCCTCATGCTGTTGCGGTAATTAGAAATATTTATTCATTTAACAATTTTGGCATATGTGACTGCAGTGTTTCGTTCATAAACCATTATATTTTATATATGTGTTGTACTTCCAGCGTTTGCAATAAAGAGCTTATTCAAGATGTATACGGGAACTGTGATTTGGAACGTGGCTTCATTAACTTCAGAGTTGCTGTGAAAAATACAGATTTGCATGAACAATGTTTTCAATACAGAGGACTGCACCTCATATTTCATAATTACTGGAGGTATTTTAGTCCAACCTGTTTTAAATTTGAATATGCACTTATTATTATTTTGCTGTTGGTCGCATATATTTTCAAACCCGACACACAAAGAAAAGGTGCACTTAGAAAGACATGGAATAAAATCACAGGTATGAAATATGGGCTTTATATTATTTAATAATTTTTTTATTATTTTTTAGTTAACCTTTACAGTTGAGTGAACCTTTACTGCATTTTATGTTTAATTTTTTAAAAATATAACTGAATCAAAATACACAGACTAACTAATGTTTACTAGCACTTGAAAACACATATACAAGGTGGCTCAGTTACATCAGTCCCATTGTTTTGTAATTAACTTTTTCTTTATAAGAAATTCAAAAGCTATAATCTAGCATGTGTCCAAAAGCAAACGGTCGCCTCTTTTTAAAAACTTCTTCCCGGTGTAAAAAATACAAATGCCCTCATTGTAGTGTAACCAGAAAATACAGCAGCTTTTCAATGTATATTAAATAAAGTGCTTTGTACCTCTGTGTTTGTGAGTGAGTATTAACAGTGCATATAGGGTCGGGGGTTCAATCCCAGGTGGGGGACACTGCTGCTGTACCCTTAAGCGAGGTAATTTACCTAGATTGCTCCAGTAAAAACCCAACTGTATAAATGGGTAATTGTTTGTAATGTTGTTGAAGCTGACTCCCTAGGATCCTTCAAGAAGCTGCTTGATGAGATTCTGGGATCAATAAGCTACTAACAACCAAACGAGCAAGATGGGCTGAATGGCCTCCTCTCATTTGTAAACTTTTTAATGTTCTTATGTTCTTAGGATATGCATTGATCGGCTGCAGTATAAATAAGAAGGTGAAACTGAAAGGTTAAACACTTCTTCATATCGTTGGATAAAGACAAGGTTGTTTTTCACAGCCTGGCAGTTTTATGCACGGCTTGCCTGGTCCTATAAAATATGTAATTGCTTTTTTATTTTGTAACATTTTTAATAACCAACAGGACAATTTTTTCAATCACCAATAAATAGTTGATTTTTGCATGAGAGTGTGAGGAGCAAATTAGCGTAAAAAAATGGAACAAAAAAAGGAAACCAGTATAAATCAGCAGTGTTCATGTCAGCAGCAGAGAGAACCAGTTTATATGTCAGCCCCAGTTAGTACCGTGGACTGGCAAAATCAGACTCATGCGTCTCCTGTTGGAAGTGACCCAGTGAGCACCCATACACAAATGACTTAAAGAAGCTGCAGTGAAACCTGCAACTGGAAGATTGAAAAACAAACAGTTTCCAGAAATAAGCTACCAAGATCCATGTCAATATCATCAATGTCAATCATTTGTAGCATTACTGTGAATGGAAGTGATGCATCATCTGTTGCCGGGTAAAATGTATCATTGAAAGTGAGGAAACCTGCTGCAGGCTCTGGTGCTGTTAATGAAACAGAACACTCAGAATGCAGAGTCACACCTATTTACAAGAAGCCCTTCACATAATGGAGAGATTGCGGGGCTTGCCAGGTCCAGTCACAACAATGAAGAGCAATTACATCAGCCGTTGCTAAGCAAAGCTGTGTGTGAGCCGAGTGTGCGGATTCAAATAGTGAGATTATGAGCTCTCTAATGCCCCCTATATTTATTTTAGAACATAAGAACATTAGAAAGTTTACAAACGAGAGGAGGCCATTCAGTCCATCTTGCTCATTTGGTTGTTAGTAGCTTATTGATCCCAGAATCTCATCAAGCAGCTTCTTGAAGGATCCCAGGGTGTCAGCTTCAACAACATTACTGGGGAGTTGGTTCTAGACCCTCACAATCTAACATTCAAACATTCAAAATCCTAAAAGGTATAGACAATGTTGACCCTGGGGACTTTTTTGACCTGAAAAAAGAAACAAGGACCAGGGGTCACAAATGGAGATTAGATAAAGGGGCATTCAGAACAGAAAATAGGAGGCACTTTTTTACACAGAGAATTGCACGTTGGCCAAACAAATAAACAAATACGTATCGTGCTGGTGTACAAACCAGTACACTTAGCAATTGTTTATATTTTAATAATTCTACCTCCTAACTCCTCACTCGTTCTCTACTCTCAAACACTCTTCCCTGAGCGCAGACAGCTGCAGGCTTTAATATTCTGGCCGAGGGGTTAACTAGCTGTTAATTAATTATCTTATTACACCTCGGCCATAGTCTGCATAATATCGACTTTCACCGTCATATAAACATATAAATCATAATATAAATAAATAATAAACAAAGGGACGGGACACTCCGCCACACACTAATATCTCCACAGAGACGGAGGAAGTGTTACAGCGTTTCGATAGATCAGGAGGAGGATTGGCAAACTCTATATTTAAAGTAAGACTTCTAAATGATTGGCATCATACAGTCTCAGCAGTCTGATCAGTCTAAGCACTAGTATCAGCAATCTTACCAGTCCCAGCAGTGTCAGCACCAGTCTTACCAGTCTCAGCAGTGTCAACACCAGTCTTACCAGTCCCAGCAGTGTCAGCACGTCTTACCAGTCTCAGCAGTGTCAACACCAGTCTCAACAGTGTCAGCACCAACACCAGCCTTACTAGTCCCAGCTGTGGTAGCACCTGTATTACCAGTCCAGCAGTGTCAGCACCAGTCCCAGCAGTAGCTGCACCAGTCCCATGTGTCAGCACCAGTCTTACCAGTCCCAGCAGTGTCAATTTCAGTCTTACCAGTCCCAGCAGTGTCAATTTCAGTCTTACCAGTCCCAGCAGTGTCAGCACCAGTCTTGCCAGTCCCATCAGTGTCAGCACCAGTCTTACCAGTCCCAGCAGTAGCTGCACCAGTCCCAGCAGTGTCACCACCAGTCTTGCCAGTCCCATCAGTGTCAGCACCAGTCTTGCCAGTCCCATCAGTGTCAGCACCAGTCTTACCAGTCCCAGCAGTGTCAGCATCAGTCTTACCAGTCCCAGCAGTAGCTGCACCAGTCCCAGCAGTGTCACCACCAGTCTTGCCAGTCCCATCAGTGTCAGCACCAGTCTTGCCAGTCCCATCAGTGTCAGCACCAGTCTTGCCAGTTGCAGCTGTAGCATCAGTGTCACAAGTCTCAGCATTAACTTCAGTAGCAGTGAACCAAATACATGCCTCTCAATGGAGGTATAAACCCATCTACTTATTCATATTTATAATTTATATTTTTCTTGTCCTTTTTAATATCACATATTTATTAGAGTGTGGATCGGGTAATTTTAGGTTGCTGTGTTTTTTTGGGAGATTTGTTTTAAAAAACATGTGTCTTGAAATTTCAAACATCATCCAAGGAGGGTCACTGGCTCAAGAGTGAGCGACTTGTATTGCTTTGCAGTTTGCATTGTTAGTCTCTTACATGTAATTGGAAGTTAGCCAATGTGAGTCATTTAAAATATGAGCTTAGTTTTGAATTGTTGTTTGTGGTGTTTTATGGGTTGGAAGGCTCACCCCTGGCTCTTTTTAATTTGAAAGGGGAAGAAGGGATAACTAAAAATAGAAGGTTTTCTTCTTCTTTTTAATCAATGGTGTTGAGGACGGGTTAAAAAGTGTATCGTGCTTTTAAAAGCAAAGGAGAGGGAAGATGTGTGTCTGATTGTTTGGAATGTCAAGATGTATTTGTTTATTTGATTAGCTCTTGTTTGCATGTTTTTATCAATTGATAAACTGCATTGTTTTTACTGCGTACAATAAAGTAACATTTAAAAGTAAAACAAAAAAAAGTTTTGTTTCCAAGCATTGGATATTTTCTTTAGCTTATGTTTTAACGCACACTAACTGTATACACTGTAGTTAAATCAGTAAGCCAGACTGCTTTTCAATATTAATAGCAACGATAGAGAATGTTGCAAGTTGCAGTCTTTTTTTCTTCATTTGGAGATATTGTGAAACATTGGGTATACCTTCCAGTAAGTACCCTGCAACATTTTTCAAAATTTTTATTATTCGATCAATTATTTTTTAACCAATCAAAGCCCACAGGTGTCATTAATCGACCCCCCTTATATATATATATATAAATGTGTGTGTGTGTTTTATTTTTTATGGTATTATGGGTAACTGTAATTACAAGTGATGCCTCATCTGTTACCAGGTAGATGTATCTCTGAAGGGCTGAAACTTTGCTCCAGACTGTGTTGCTGAACTAAAGGGGGTTTCAGCCGTTCCTATAAACACAACACTGTTGACTCAACCACACCTATTTACAAGAAGTCATCAGAATAACTGTGACAGACTGTTAGGCTTGCCAGGACCAATTACAAAAACAGGAAGCAATTACATCAGCTGTTGCAAAGCAAAGCTGTCTGTGAAACGTTGTGTGGATTCAAATAGTGCCCCCTATCTACCTTTTCGACATGCTGTAGTGATCTCAGGGCAGTGTTGTTGATATACTGCAGTGATCTCAGGGCAGTGTTGATATGCTGCAGTGATCTCAGGGCAGTGTTGATATGCTGCAGTGATCTCAGGACAGTGTTGATGTGCTGCAGTGATCTCAGGGCAGTGTTGATATGCTGCAGTGATCTCAGGGCAGTGTTGATGTGCTGCAGTGATCTCAGGGCAGTGTTGACATGCTGCAGTGATCTCAGGGCAATGTTGATGTGCTGCAGTGATCTCAGGGCAGTGTTGACATGCTGCAGTGATCTCAGGGCAATGTTGATGTGCTGCAGTGATCTCAGGGCAGTGTTGATGTGCTGCAGTGATCTCAGGGCAGTGTTGACATGCTGCAGTGATCTCAGGGCAGTGTTGATGTGCTGCAGTGATCTCAGGGCAGTGTTGACATGCTGCAGTGATCTCAGGGCAGTGTTGATGTGCTGCAGTGATCTCAGGGCAGTGTTGTTGATATATTGTTGTGTGGAGTAGTGGTTAGGGCTCTGGACTCTTGACCGGAGGGTTGTGGGGTCAATCCCAGGTGGGGGACACTGCTGCTGCACTCTTGAGCAAGGTACTTTACCTAGATTGCTCCAGTAAAAACCCAACTGTATAAATGGTTAATTGTATGTAAAAAAAATAAAAATAAAATAATAATAATGTGATATTTTGTAACAATTGTAAGTTGCCCTGGATAAGGGCCTCTGCTAAGAAATAAATAATAATAAAGCAAATTAATGGCCACAGGAAGAAAAACACAGTTAAAAATACCTATTTATTTATTCAGAAAATGCTGTGTTTTTTTGTCAGCTAGCAGCCTAGCCAGGGCTCCAGACTAACGTTTTAACAAGCAGTCAGTCGGTAGCCTCAGATGTGTAAAGTCACTCCGGCTGGGAAACCACCCTTCCCATTGTATCTTTGATTGCATCCATAGAGGCAAATTGTTCTGCTTGTTTTAAGAGCAAAGCCAATAATCTGCTTGGGTGTTCAGCATGTTCATAATAAAGCTGTCTAGATTTATGCAAAAGAAATTCCGCTTGAGTTCTAGACATCTTGGAACTACAAAAGATGAGCTTCAGTTGCGATTCAACATCCTCCACTAGCCTAGTGATCTGGATTTGCGAAGCATAACTTCAAATATATTTCATACTTCCCATACTGTATGGGGGGTCACCTCTGAGGATAAATTAAGTGCCAGGAATTCTTCTAAACTCTCCATTAAATGCTTAACAAAAGCTTTATCCTGCAGCAGAAAAGTATTAGACCTCCAGTGCTTGGCCCGTCTTACATCAGGAATAAAATTGAAAGTGTATAATATGGGCATGGTCTGAGATTAATATATTTTTGGATCTCTGTGGACTTCACAAACCCCAAAATATTACAGGATACTAGAATAGCATTGATTCTGCTATAAGTTTTGTGCCTGCCCGAGAAAAAACTATAATCACATGTAGAGGGGTTCTGAATCCGCCAGGGGTCACAAATTGATAGATCTTTAGCAAATTCGTTTAATAATTGAGTAGTTTTAGGAGAATGTGTGGCTGAAGGGTGATAAGTATCTAACACTGGATTGAATAGCTGATTGAAATCCCCAGCCAGTATAACAGGAATATTCACCAATTAAGCCAATGTATGTTTCACCTGGTCGAAGAACTGTGCGTCAATAATATTAGAGAATGGCAATACAGACCTCTACATTATTCAACAACGTAGTCACATAACAGAATCTCCCCTCTGAATCATTTCCTTGGAGATGAATTTGAAGGCTCAGCTGTCTCTTGGCAAGAATAAGGACACCCCTATGTTTATTCTGAGCAGAGGAACACGCAATTACTTTGTAATGTTTATTTTGAAAACAAGCAACATCACTTGAAACCAGATGAGTTTCATGAAATATCAACCTTTTTTCTTAAGAGATAATCTAAGCACTGTGCTCTCTTTAGAGGATGATTGGCCCCTCGTAAATTCCAGGAATTAATGACAACACTACCCATGGTCAAAGATAGGAATAAAGATCAGGGAGAGTGAATGAGTAAAAGACATAGCACTGAGAAAGCAAGGAAATATGACATGTAGAAAGACCACCACTCATCATATAGCAATATCCTATAGGACAGTGGCATAGTATTGACAAAAACACAGTAAAATAAACTGAGAAGGGAGCGTGGATGCAAACATGTAAAATGATAAAGAAGAGAGCACACTACATGTCAGAAAGCTCAAGCCACATTTAACATCTGTACTCCCTCTCGCTCGCAGAGTCCACTCCCTATCAACCCCCAAATCCCAGCCTCCCCCTTCTACTTCCACCTCCTCAGTCTCCCTCCCCACCCCCCACCCCCCAGCCAATACAACAATTGTCATCGTGAACCAGATTACCCTGGGGGGCTTGCTGTGAGCTAAACCACCTCGCGAATAGAAGAAATGAACTGCAAATTGAACAACTTATAAGTCTATATAAAAAAGGGGGACATTATTCTGTTATAAGAACATAAGAACATAAGAAAGTTTACAAACGAGAGGAGGCCCCATTCAGCCCATCTTGCTCGTTTGGTTGTTAGTAGCTTATTGATCCCAGAATTTCATCAAGCAGCTTCTTGAAGGATTCCAGGGTGTCAGATTCAACAATATTTCTGGGGAGTATACATAAGGCCCGTGAAAATTAGAAAAGGGAGATTGTGTCCAACTAACCTGCTTGATTTTTTTGAGGATGCAACATCGACAATGGATAATTGCAAAGTATACAAAATAATTTATTTAGATTTCCAGAAAGCTTTTGACAAAGTCCCGCATAAAAGATTAATTTTCAAACTGAACACAGTAGGGATTCAAGGAAATGCATGCACATGGATTAGGGAGTGGTTAACATGTAGAAAACAGAAAGTACTGATTAGAGGAGAAACCTCAAAATTAAACGAGGTAACCAGCGGAGTACCACAGGGATCAGTATTAGGTCCTCTGCTATTCCTAATCTACATTAATGACTTAGATTCTGGTATAGTTAGCAAACTTGTTAAATTTGCAGATGACACAAAAATAGGAGGAGTGGCATACACTGTTGCAGCAGCAAAGGTCATTCAAAATGATCTAGACAACATTCAGAACTGGGCAGACACATGGCAAATGACATTTAATAAAGAAAAGTGTAAGGTACTGCACACAGGCAATAAAAATGTACATTATAAATATCATATGAGAGATACTGAAATTGAAGAAGGAATCTTTGAAAAAGACCTAGGAGTTTATGTTGACTCAGAAATGTCTTTATCTAGACAACGTGGGGAAGCTATAAAAAAGGCCAACAAGATGCTCGGATATATTGTGAAAAGTGTTGAATTTAAATCAAGGGAAGTAATGTTAAAATTTTACAATGCATTAGTAAGACCTCATCTAGAATATTGTGTTCAGTTCTGGTCACCTCATTACAAAAAGGATATTGCTGCTCTAGAAAGAGTGCAAAGAAGAGTGACCAGAATTATCCCGGGTTTAAAAGGCATGTCGTATGCAGACAGGCTAAAAGAATTGAATCTATTCAGTCTTGAACAAAGAAGACTACGCAGTGATCTGATTCAAGCATTCAAAATCCTAAAAGGTATAGACAATGTCGACCCAGGGGACTTTTTCGACCTGAAAAAAGAAACAAGTACCAGGGGTAGCAAATGGAGATTAGATAAAGGGGCATTTGGAACAGAAAATAGGAGGCACTGTTTTTACACAGAGAATTGTGAGGGTCTGGAACCAACTCCCCAATAATGTTGTTGAAGCTGACACCCTGGGATCCTTCAAGAAGCTGCTTGATGAGATTCTGGGATCAATAAGCTACAAACAACCAAACGAGCAAGATGGGCTGAATGGCCTCCTCTCGTTTGTAAACTTTCTTATGTTTGTATATTCTTATGTAATACAAGCGTCTCTCTAATTGCTGTAGCTGAAAGGGAACTGCAGCTATAATGGCCGTGAATTGCCGCATGGCCGGTGCTCATTTCGAGTCCTGGGACAGACTGGTGCGTCTCCTGTTGGAAGTGGCCCATGAGTACCCATACACAAATAGCTAAAACAAACTGCTGTCAAACCTGGAACTGGAAGATTGAAAAGCAAACAGTTTCCAGAAATAAGCCACTAAGATCCATGTCAATATCATCAATGTCAATCGTTTGTAGCATTACTGTGAATGGAAGTGATGCATCATCTGTTGCTGGGTAAAATGTATCTTTGAAAGTGAGAGAATGTGCTGCAGACTCTGGTGCTGGTAATGAAACAGAACACTCAGAATGTAGAGTCACACCTATTTACAAGAAGCCCTTCACATAATGGAGAGATTGCGGGGCTTGCCAGGTCCAGTCACAACAATGAAGAGCAATTACATCAGCCGTTGCTAAGCAAAGCTGTGTGTGAGCCAGTGTGCGGATTCAAATAGTGAGATTATGAGTTCTCTAATGCCCCCCTATTTATTTTTAATAACAACACAGCAAGGCATCTCACTAATACACAGTATTGTCATTTCTGGAGTATCATTGTACTATAAGAGTATTCAGTTCACCCTAAAGGCAATTGAGTCCATCTCTCAAACTTAGCTATACATTCTGGGTCATTTTAGCAGCCTAAAATGTACTAAAACCACTGCAGATCATTTTTCTAAAATGTGTTCCCCTCTTATTTCCAGAGATTTATTGTATCTTGCAGGACTTGACACTTTCAATTTTTCAGGTACTGCAGTTCATTTTTAATTTGCTAACTTGGGAAACCATTTTTTTTTTTAAATATACACTGCTGTGCAAAAGTCTTAGACATTTTTTGTGTCGCGTCTCAATTGCGCAATGTTTATCTGATCCTGCCGTGCCTTACATCAATTTAAAGGATTTTTAATTGCCTTTCTATTGATATATATATATATATATATATATATATATACAATACTGTGCAAAAGTTTTAGGCAGGTGTGAAAAAATGCTGTAAAGTAAGAATGCTTTCAAAAATAGACATGTTAATAGTTTATATTTATCAATTAACAAAATGCAGAGTGAGTGAACAGAAGAAAAATCTACATCAAATCAATATTTGGTGTGACCACCCTTGCCGTCAAAACAGCATCAATTCTTCTAGGTACACTTGCACAGTTTTTTTGAAGGAACTGCAGGTAGGTTGGCCCAAACATCTTGGAGAACTAACCACAGTTCTTCTGTGGATTTAGGCAGCCTCAGTTGCTTCTCTCTCTTCATGTAATCCCAGACAGACTCGATGATGTTGAGATCAGGGCTCTGTGGGGGCCATACCATCACTTCCAGGACTCCTTGTTCTTTACGCTGAAGATAGTTCTTAATGACTTTCGCTGTATGTTTGGGGTCGTTGTCATGCTGCAGAATAAATTTGGGGCCAATCAGATGCCTCCCTGATGGTATTGCATGATGGATAAGTATCTGCCTGTACTTCTCAGCACTGAGGAGACCATTAATTCTGACCAAATCCCCAACTCAATTTGCAGAAATGCAGCCCCAAACTTCCAAGGAACCTCCACCATGCTTCACTGTTGCCTGCAGACATTCATTCGTGCCGCTCTCCAGCCCTTCGGCGAACAAACTGCCTTCTGCTACAGCCAAATATTTCAAATTTTGACTCATCAGTCCAGAGCACCTGCGGCATTTTTCTGCACCCCAGTTCCTGTGTTTTCGTGCATAGTTGAGTCGCTTGGCCTTGTTTCCACGCCGGAGGTATGGCTTTTTGGCCACAAGTCTTCCATGAAGGCCACTTCTGACCAGACTTCTCTGGACAGTAGATGGGTGTACCAGGGTCCCACTGTTTTCTGCCAATTCTGAGCTGATGGCACTGCTGGACATCTTCCGATTGCGAAGGAAGTAAGCATGATGTGTCTTTCATCTGCTGCAGTAAGTTTCCTTGGCCGACCACTGCGTCTCACGGTCCTCAACGTTGCCCGTTTCTTTGTGCTTCTTCAAAAGAGCTTGGACAGCACATCTGGAAACCCTGTCTGCCTTGAAATTTCTGCCTGGGAGAGACCTTGCTGATGCAGTATAACTACCTTTGTGTCTTGTTGCTGTGCTCAGTCTTGCCATGGTGTATGACTTTTGACAGTAAACTGTCTTCAGCAACCTCACCTTGTTAGCTGAGTTTGGCTGTTCCTCACCCAGTTTTATTCCTCCTACACAGCTGTTTCTGTTTCAGTTAATGATTGTGTTTCAACCTACATATTGAATTGATGCTCATTAGCACCTGTTTGGTATAATTGTTTAATCATACACCTGACTATATGCCTACAAAATCCCTGACTTTGTGCAAGTGTACCTAGAAGAATTGATGCTGTTTTGAAGGCAAAGGGTGGTCACACCAAATATGGATTTGATTTAGATTTTTCTTCTGTTCACTCACTTTTGCGTTTAGTTAATTGATAAATATAATCTATTAACATGTCTATTTTTGAAAGCATTCTTACTTTACAGCATTTTTTTCACACCTGCCTAAAACTTTTGCACACTACTGTATATATATATATATATATATATATATATATATATATACTTTTTTTTTTTTTTTGGATGCTTCTTTATACCCCCTGTTGAGAACCACTGTGTAAATGTGATGGACTCACCACCACAATACCTCACACTGCCACAACAGCAGAAAACACCAGCGGAGGCCCGGGATAAGCCACTGATGCTCACATCATCCATATACATTGTAACTCCTGAATGTGTCTAAGACTTTTACACAGCAGTGTATACACAGAGGGCAGCGCGGTGGTTAGTGCTGCTGCCTCACAGCTCTAGGGTCCTGGGTTCAATTCCAGCCTCAGGGTTCTGTCTGTGTGGAGTTTGCACGTTCTCCCCGTGTTCACGTGGGTTTTCTTCAGGTACTCCGGTTTCCTCCCACAGTCCAAAGACATGCTGGGTAGGTGGACTGGCCTCTCTAAATTGTCCCTTAGTTGCCCTGCGATGGACTGGGGTCTAGTCCTGCCTTGCTCCCTGTGTCTGCCAGGTTAGGCTCCGGCTCACCATGACCCTCTATAGGATTAAGTGGTTACAGATAATGGAACTGAATAGACTAATATTCCTCAATTTCAATAACATTCTCCTGAGTAGCAATAAATGTTGATTCTGACTGGAGTAGAGAAAAACTGAAGACCATCAAAAACACGTGTACATGTCAGGATGATGAAACAGACTGGGATTCAAACAGCTTCTGCAAACATTTCATTATCTTCTTGTTTTTCCTTTTTACAAATGTGTCACAGACTAGACGAGACCAGCCAAGCTGCTTGGACCAGGTTTGAGCCTTTGGGAAAATACAGTGGTTTACACTTATTAGTTTAGTACACTTAGTAAATAAAACAATTCAAACTTAGTGCAATCTAACAGCTTTTTTACTCTGTTCGGCTTGATCACTGTATAGCAGTCATGCATTGTAGTCACTTCTGTGTTTGATATCTTGCTGTGGCTTTGAGCTTGTCTAGAGTCAGCTAAACAGTGTTTGGTGAAACAGTGTGCGTCAAACAATCCACGTTATCTAAACCACTTCTCCAAGCTCTCTGAAACACAAACAATCCACGGCATCTAAACCACTTCTCCAAGCTCTCTGAAACCTCATCACTGAATCCAGCAAACAAGCTGACGTGTGGAGAGACTGAATCCCAGCCTGGCTCTCTAACCCCAGCTCACCTCTGATATTCTGTTCCTCCGCTCTCACAAGCACACCCACAGGGCCACAGCTTTCACTTCTGTGCTGCGTGACCTGCAGTGACCTGCCTGCTTGTCTGGAGTCAGCGAGTTTGATACATCAGAGCAGTGTTTGGTGAGACAGCATGCATCAAACAAACCAAAGCATCCAAACAGCTTCTCCTGAGCTTTTCAGAAAGCCACACATCAAAACCATGACTGCAGAGGAAATCAATGTCTCCCAATATATTCCTTCTGTAGCACAATCTGCTGCAGTTGATATCAATGTGACCCAATATAGCTCTTCTTTAACACAATCTGCTGTGAAATCAATGTGACCCAGTATATCCCTTCTTTAACACAATCTGCTGTGAAATCAATGTTACCCAGTATATCCCTTCTTTAACACAATCTGCTGTGAAATCAATCCCTTCTTTAACACAATCTGCTGTGAAATCAATGTGACCCACTATATCCCTTCTTTAACACAATTTGCAGTGAAATCAATGTGATTTCAATGCAATAATACTGTGCTATTATGAGCACTGTGATACTGTGCTATTATGAGCTGTGATACTGTGCTATTATGAGCTGTGATAGTGTGCTATTATGAGCACTGTGATACTGTGCTATTATGAGCTGTGATAGTGTGCTTGCTGTGATGAGCACTGTGATACTGTGCTATTATGAGCACTGTGATACTGTGCTATTATGAGCTGTGATAGTGTGCTATTATGAGCACTGTGATACTGTGCTATTATGAGCTGTGATAGTGTGCTATTATGAGCACTGTGATACTGTGCTATTATGAACACTGTGATACTGTGCTATTATGAGCTGTGATACTGTGCTATTATGAGCTGTGATACTGTGCTATTATGAGCTGTGATAGTGTGCTATTATGAGCACTGGGATACTGTGCTATTATGAGCACTGCGATACTGTGCTATTATGAGCTGTGATACTGTGCTATTATGAGCTGTGATAGTGTGCTATTATGAGCACTGTGATACTGTGCTATTATGAGCACTGCGATACTGTGCTATTATGAGCACTGTGATACTGTGCTATTATGAGCACTGTGATACTGTGCTATTATGAGCTGTGATGCTGTGCTATTATGAGCTGTGATACTGTGCTATTATGAGCACTGGGATACTGTGCTGTTATGAGCACTGTGATACTGTGCTATTATGAGCTGTGATAGTGCTGCTATTATGAGCTGTGATACTGTGCCCTATGAGAGCACTGATGCTGTGCTGATAGTGCGCAATATGAGCTGGTGATGGTGTGCTATTATGAGCACCGTGATACTGTGCTATTATGAGGCACTGTGCTATTGAGGCTGTGAGCTGTGCTGGCGACTGTGCTATAAATGAGCTGTGATACTGTGCTATTATGAGCACTGCTTATGCACGCTTGGTATTATGAGCTGTGATACTGTGCTATTATGAGCTGTGATACTGTGCTATTATGAGCTGTGATACTGTGCTATTATGAGCACTGCGATACTGTGCTATTATGAGCACTGCGTGATGTGCTATTATGAGCTGTGATACTGTGCTATTATGAGCACTGCGCTATACTGTGTATGAGCTGTGATACTGTGCTATTATGAGCTGTGATACTGTGCTATTATGAGCTGTGATACTGTGCTATTATGAGCACTGCGATACTGTGCTATTATGAGCACTGCGACACTGGTGCTATTATGAGCTGCGATGCTGTTATAATATGAGCACTGCGATAAAATGTGCTACTATGAGCTGTGATACTGTGCTATTATGAGCACTGCGATACTGTACTATTATGAGCACTGCGATACTGTGCTATTATGAGCACTGCGATACTGTGCTATTATGAGCACTGCGATACTGTGCTATTATGAGCACTGCGATACTGTGCTATTATGAGCTGTGATACTGTGCTATTATGAGCTGTGATACTGTGCTATTATGAGCTGTGATACTGTGCTATTATGAGCACTGTGATACTGTGCTATTATGAGCACTGCGATACTGTACTATTATGAGCACTGTGATACTGTGCTATTATGAGCTGTGATACTGTGCTATTATGAGCTGTGATACTGTGCTATTATGAGCTGTGATACTGTGCTATTATGAGCTGTGATACTGTGCTATTATGAGCTGTGATACTGTGCTATTATGAGCACTGTGATACTGTGCTATTATGAGCAGTGGGACACTGCTATTATGAGCACTGGCAGAATAGAAGAAACCAATCAGCTGCACTGCCAGGGAAACAGTGAAGCTGGGTAAAGAAATGTAAAGGAAGCCATGGCAGCCCAGTTTGATGGAGCAAACAGGAATAGAACACTGTCTTCAAAATCTATTACAGTTAGGAAGCAAAACACACATTTAAAAAGTAACCTTTTATCAAACAGCTTTATTTTTTGTTGTTGTTCTGTTAACATGTTACGCAGTGAACTGTTACGCGGGACTTTTTCGACCTGAAAAAAAGAAACAAGGACCAGGGGTCACAAATGGAGATTAGATAAAGGGGCATTCAGAAAAGAAAATAGGAGGCACTTTTTTTGCAGAGAATTGTGAGGGTCTGGAACCAACTCCCCCAGTAATGTTGTTGAAGCCGACACCCTGGGATCCTTCAAGAAGCTGCTTGATGAGATTCTGGGATCAATAAGCATTAACAACCAAACGAAAGCAAGATGGGCGAATGGCCTCCTCGCTTGTAAACTTTCTTATGTTCTTATGTTCTAACATATTAGAAATATCTACCAAGCTTAATCTTCTCTAAATGGGCTGATGAAAAGGAAAACAATTCAACTGACACCTACTTCAATGCATTATTTAAACATGCATCTTATTGTAAAATAGTTTTAAATAGTTTTTTGTGCCATACATTCCATCTCAGTAGAAGTGTATTAAAATACAGGATGAAGTGAGTGATTCTCTCTGTTACTGGCAGAGTGTTTGTGATCTCAGTAGAAGTGTATTAAATACAGGATGAAGTGAGATTCCTCTGTTACTGGCAGAGGTTTGTGATCTCAGTAGAAGGTATTAAATACAGGATGAAGTGAGTGATTCCTCTGTTACTGGCAGAGTGTTTGTGATCTCAGTAGAAGTGTATTAAATACAGGATGAAGTGAGTGATTCCTCTCTGTTACTGGCAGAGTGTTTGTGATCTCAGTAGAAGTGTATTAAATACAGGATGAAGTGAGTGATTCCTCTGTCACTGGCAGAGTGTTTGTGATCTCAGTAGAAGTGTATTAAATACAGGATGAAGTGAGTGATTCCTCTCTGTTACTGGCAGAGTGTTTTGTGATCTCAGTAGAAGTGTATTAAATACAGGATGAAGTGAGTGATTCCTCTCTGTTACTGGCAGAGTGTTTGTGATCTCAGTAGAAGTGTATTAAATACAGGATGAAGTGAGTGATTCCTCTGTTACTGGCAGAGTGTTTGTGATCTCAGTAGAAGTGTATTAAATACAGGATGAAGTGAGTGATTCTCTCTGTTACTGGCAGAGTGTTTGTGATCTCAGTAGAAGTGTATTAAATACAGGATGAAGTGAGTGATTCCTCTCTGTTACTGGCAGAGTGTTTGTGATCTCAGTAGAAGTGTATTAAATACAGGATGAAGTGAGTGATTCCTCTGTTACTGGCAGAGTGTTTGTGATCTCAGTAGAAGTGTATTAAATACAGGATGAAGTGAGTGATTCCTCTCTGTCACTGGCAGAGTGTTTGTGATCTCAGTAGAAGTGTATTAAATACAGGATGAAGTGAGTGATTCTTCTCTGTTACTGGCAGAGTGTTTGTGATCTCAGTAGAAGTGTATTAAAATACAGGATGAAGTGAGTGATTCCTCTCTGTCACTGGCAGAGTGTTTGTGATCTCAGTAGAAGTGTATTAAATACAGGATGAAGTGAGTGATTCCTCTCTGTTACTGGCAGAGTGTTTGTGATCTCAGTAGAAGTGTATTAAATACAGGATGAAGTGAGTGATTCCTCTCTGTTACTGGCAGAGTGTTTGTGATCTCAGTAGAAGTGTATTAAATACAGGATGAAGTGAGTGATTCTTCTCTGTCACTGGCAGAGTGTTTGTGATCTCAGTAGAAGTGTATTAAATACAGGATGAAGTGAGTGATTCGTCTCTGTTACTGGCAGAGTGTTTGTGATCTCAGTAGAAGTGTATTAAATACAGGATGAAGTGAGTGATTCCTCTGTTACTGGCAGAGTGTTTGTGATCTCAGTAGAAGTGTATTAAATACAGGATGAAGTGAGTGATTCCTCTCTGTTACTGGCAGAGTGTTTGTGATCTCAGTAGAAGTGTATTAAATACAGGATGAAGTGAGTGATTCCTCTCTGTTACTGGCAGAGTGTTTGTGATCTCAGTAGAAGTGTATTAAATACAGGATGAAGTGAGTGATTCTTCCCTGTCACTGGCAGAGTGTTTGTGATCTCAGTAGAAGTGTATTAAATACAGGATGAAGTGAGTGATTCCTCTCTGTTACTGGCAGAGTGTTTGTGATCTCAGTAGAAGTATTAAATACAGGATGAAGTGAGTGATTCCTCTCTGTCACTGGCAGAGTGTTTGTGATCTCAGTAGAAGTGTATTAAATACAGGATGAAGTGAGTGATTCCTGACTGTTACTGGCAGAGTGTTTGTGATCTCAGTAGAAGTGTATTAAATACAGGATGAAGTGAGTGATTCCTCTCTGTTACTGGCAGAGTGTTTGTGATCTCAGTAGAAGTGTATTAAATACAGGATGAAGTGAGTGATTCCTCTCTGTCACTGGCAGAGTGTTTGTGATCTCAGTAGAAGTGTATTAAATACAGGATGAAGTGAGTGATTCTTCTCTGTCACTGGCAGAGTGTTTGTGATCTCAGTAGAAGTGTATTAAATACAGGATGAAGTGAGTGATTCCTCTCTGTTACTGGCAGAGTGTTTGTGATCTCAGTAGAAGTGTATTAAATACAGGATGAAGTGAGTGATTCCTCTGTCACTGGCAGAGTGTTTGTGATCTCAGTAGAAGGTATTAAAATACAGGATGAAGTGAGTGATTCCTCTCTGTTACTGGCAGAGTGTTTTGTGATCTCAGTAGAAGTGTATTAAATACAGGATGAAGTGAGTGATTCCTCTCTGTCACTGGCAGAGTGTTTGTGATCTCAGTAGAAGTGTATTAAATACAGGATGAAGTGAGTGATTCCTCTCTGTTACTGGCAGAGTGTTTGTGATCTCAGTAGAAGTGTTTTAAATACAGGATGAAGTAAGTAATTCCTGTTACTGGCAGAGTGTTTGTGATCTCAGTAGAAGTGTATTAAATACAGGATGAAGTGAGTGATTCCTCTGTTACTGGCAGAGTGTTTGTGATCTCAGTAGAAGTGTATTAAATACAGGAAGTGAGTGATTCCTCTGTTACTGGCAGTGATTCCGTGAGTGCTTGTGGATTAAGAAACCCTTTGGCTGTGAAACCCTTTGGCTTAGATTTAAAGGGGACTTCCACATTTATTTTCCTCATTCATAACAATAGGGTTACCATATGGCTCCAGATTAACCGGACGCTTTGAGACAGACCGGGATTTCAAAATTCCCCCTAAATTGAAAGTAATTCACGTATAAATGAGCTCCACCTTTGCTGAGATTAATCCTGCTGTGGTGGAGTTGCTTGGCGCAGCAAACAATTCACACCGATCAGCTGCTTCTGATCAGATCTTAATGAACGAATAGCTAATTTATCGATAGAGCAACGAGATGATGATGAAATTGTATTTGCAGAATAATATGGGCGATTGAATTTTAACAAACAGAAAAAAAATAGCGACTGGCTGCAATTCATTCTTAGTATAATACAATTATTTGATCGCAAGATGCGGGTATTTAAAACACCATTATTAATTGTAGCTAAGGATGGTTCATTTACACCTTCATTTATTTCAATTTAGGGGCAAGTTTGAAATCCCGTTCTGTCTCACAGCGTCCGGTTAATCTGGAGCCACATGGTAACCCTACATAACAAACATCAATGTTGTAGAAGTTGATGAACAAGCTTCTGTTTACAAAATCTCCTAAAATCCCATCACACAGCGATGGGTTTGAGAGGACCAATTAGAAAAGAATAACCAATGACATCATCAGTGGTGAGGCAGAGCCAGTGTGAGAGCTGTCTGAACTGGGCTGTGTGGATTCACTGAGGAGAGCTGTCTGAACTGGGCTGTGTGTGGATTCACTGAGTGGTGAGGCAGCCAGTGTGAGAGCTGTCTGAACTGGGCTGTGTGTGGATTCACTGAGTGGTGAGGCAGAGCCAGTGTGAGAGCTGTCTGAACTGGGCTGTGTGGATTCACTGAGTGGTGAGGCAGAGCCAGTGTGAGCTGTCTGAACTGGGCTGTATGTGGATTCACTGAGTGGTGAGGCAGAGCCAGTGTGAGCTGTCTGAACTGGGCTGTGTGTGGATTCACTGAGGGTGAGGCAGCCAGTGTGAGAGCTGTCTGAACTGGGCTGTGTGGATTCACTGAGTGGTGAGGCAGAGCCAGTGTGAGCTGTCTGAAATGGGCTGTGTGTAGATTCACTGAGTGGTGAGGCGAGCCATTGTGAGAGCTGTCTGAACTGGGCTGTGTGATTCACTGGGTGGTGAGGCGAGCCAGTGAGAGAGCTGTCTGAACTGGGCTGTGTGGATTCACTGAGTGGTGAGGCGAGCCAGTGTGAGAGCTGTCTGAACTGGGCTGTGTGTGGATTCACTGAGTGGTGAGGCGAGCCAGTGTGAGAGCTGTCTGAACTGGGCTGTGTGTGTGATTCACTGAGTGAGGTTGCACTGGAAGCCTAGTGCCATCTGTCTCAGTACTCACAATATCAAACAGGGTAACAATGAAGATTATTCTTCATTTTTGAACATTAGATATTAATGTTAAATATCAAACTACCTATTCTTATTGTTGTTATATATGAACCACCAAAATATAGTTCTATTTTTTTAACAGAGTTTGCTAATTTTCTGTCAATACTCTCTGCTAAGCAGAGTAGGGTTCTTTTATTTGGGGATTTTAATATACATATTGATAATGAATCTTGTTCACAGTCTGTGGCGTTTGTAAGGCTCTTAGATTCTTTAGACTACACCCAGCATGTTGCAGGGCCTACGCATAATCATGGCCAGACTTTAGACATGGTCATCTCGAGGGGCTCAGGTTTTCATAATTTATTCAAATGAGATCTTGCTAAACAAACTCCCCTCTAAACACACTTCCCCTGGGGTAGCTGCTGACACACGCCAGATGAAAAGGGAAGGTTGTAAATTGGAACGCAGATGGAGGACTACGAAATTGCTTCTCCATTTTGATATCTGGAAACGGCATCAGGTGAATTTCAATAATGCTCTGTGGGCAGCCAGAAGCTCGTATGTTTCCAGTATTATTAGTGCAAACAATAATAATTCAAGGTTTCTTTTTTCAACTATTTAAAAACTAATTAACCCTTTAATGTGCCTCCTCTGACTGAAGCCACACTGCTAATTGTGAAGAATTTCTTAATCATTTCAAAATAAAATGATTAATATTAGGGATCAGATCTACAGAATGACCCCGAACAGGAATGTACCCAAACAGACTAGTCGGTTCTGTTATGGAATCGTTCTCTCTTCTCACGTTCCAAGACCTGAATAAGCTATTGATGCAGATGAACTCCTCCATTTGTATTTTAGATCCAATCCCCACTGAATTCTTCAAAGTGTCCCTTTGTTTTGGAAATGATAACAAATCCTTGTCAGTTGAATAGTTCCTGTTGTATTTCACAGTGCCTGGTTAAGCCCATACTCAAAAACCCATTTAGATCCTACTATTTTAAGCAATTTTAGACCTATATCCAACTTACCTTTACCCGCTTAGAAGAAGGTGGTAGCTGGCCAACCTATATTTCTTGGTGGTAACAAAATTCTTGAAAAGTTTCAATCAGTCTTTAGATCTGGTCACAGTGCAGAGACTGTCCTAGTCAAAATGCTAAATGATTTACTAATGAGCACAGACTCAGTTCCATCCCTTCTGGTTCCGTTAGATTTAAGTGCAGCATTTGACACCGTTGATCATGCTGGGTCGGGCTGTCAGGAACTTCTTTACGACTGGTTTAGGTCATATCTTACTGACAGGCATCATTTTGTTTCAATAGCAGACTCTGTATCACAGTTATCTACTATCTCCTGCGGTGTCCTCCAAGGCTCTATTCTTAGCCCCTTACTATTCTCCTTATACATGCTACCATTGGGCGTGATTATCTGTAAACACCATGTACATTTTCACTGTGATGCTGATGACACACAACTTTTCATCTCTGTGTAACCTGGGGATGTATCGACTGTCTCCACGCTGATTGCATGTCTATCGGAGGTGGAAAGCTGGATGTACCAAAAGTTTCTGCAGTTAAACTCAGGTAAGACTGAAGCCTTGCTGTTGGTGAAAGGCGCTATATAAATAAATAAACTTTAAACTTTAATGACCCCTATTGGTCTGTCATGCAATATTGTTATCAAAGTCATTGTAGCTAACTAATTATTTTCTCTGCATGAAATAAATGAATACAATAACACTACCGCGGTGGCAGGATGAAAGCCCTGCTGGTGTAAATAGTGTGTGGGAATGTAAGGTTGGCAGGGATGAGGTTAAATCTGTCCCTGCAACAATCACAGATGGAATAGGCCATTCACTAATTAGATAATTAAGTGCTATTGCGAGCGGCCACATGTATATAAAGAACAATCCTTTGTTTGGTGGAGGAGTTGAAGAGGTAAGGAGAAGCCAGGGAAGGCATTGCCCAGCCTGGCATTGGTAACTTTGTTGTATTATATCTATAGTGCTTGTGGTTTTTATGTTTAACTCTTTCTTTTGGCCCTCATGCCCCATTTGTTTGTTTATTGTTGTTTTGACCCCCTGTGGGGTTTAATAAATGTGCAACAGCGTTTTCACTGCAGCGTTGCAGCCTCTGAGTCTCGTCTCTGATGCTATCCTGCTACAAACACACTCATGTTATTTTACCCTCTTGATACCCAACAGTACTGAGACAGAGAGATAGTGGTGCTGGCGACACAGATATAAATAAGAACATTTCTTTCTAAAAGTAATTCATTGTTTTTGTACTTCTGCATGTCAAGCGGTCAGCTATCTTTCATCATCTAAATGCCCTTCTCTATAGAAAGTCCCTGGCACACTATCAAGGGCTACCAATAGTTTCACTGTGTCTGCGTCTGCCTGATTCTGTAAAAACAGTACAGGAAAACCAAATGATTAACAATTAAACACAAGTCTTATGGAACAGATCATAGACACACCTAGTTTATAATAGTGTTTGAAACACACAACACAAGTGTTACCAAACATGGTAGTACAAAGTTTATATATAATAAAATGTGCTGCACAAAAAACAGGAATACAGTATTCATCCTCTGTTGCCTGGTATATTATTGTAGTGGTGTCTGAATGAGGAAATAAAAAGGGCTGAAGGACGTTTACAAATAATAATAATCACAATATCAAAACACAAATCATAAAGTGTGAACCACCAAGAACCTTACCAGGGGCTGGATTAAATCACAGTTATAGCAGCGCCATAGTCAATATAAAATATAGCTATAAACCACCATAATCTGACTTCAGTCAGGACAATCATGCTTTAAATAACCACCTTTATTATAATACAAAATCTTTTCCAAAAACATTGAACCCAACATTGAAAAAAAAACCTAAAAAGAAAAAAATCTCTGGGGGTCCAAAGACCTTTGCCCACCTCCCCTCCAGGCCTAATCTACATTAATGATTTAGATTCTGGTATAGTAAGCAAACTTGTTAAATGTGCAGATGACACAAAAATAGGAGGAGTGGCAAACACTGTTGCAGCAGCAAAGGTCATTCAAAATGATCTAGACAGCATTCAGAACTGGGCAGACACAATTATTATTATTTATTTCTTAGCAGACGCCCTTATCCAGGGCGACTTACAATCGTAAGCAAATACATTTCAAGTGTTACAATACAAGTAATACAATAAGAGCAAGAAATACAATAACTTTTGTTCAAAAACAAAGTACAAGTGTGACAAACCACAATTCAATAATACAGCAGATAATAGTGATAGTTACATCAGGATATGATTAAATAGTGATAGTTACATCAGGATGTGATTAAATACAAAGTACTACAGGTTAAACACTTGGCAGATTACAGTATTCTGAAGTACAGGATTAAATGCAGTAAAATAGGGGGCAGATAAGAGCAAAATAAAGCACATTTACATGAAGGGGTGATAGTGTCCCAGGATACAAACAGAGGAGTTCTACAGGTGCTCTTTGAAGAGGTGTGAGTCTTGAGGAGGCGCGGAATGTGGTCAGGACTGGGCAGTCCTGACATCTGTAGGAAGGTCATTCCACCACTGCGAACAGGGTGGAGAAGGAGCGGGCTCTGGAGGCAGGGGAGCGTGGGGAGGTAGAGCCAGTCTTCTAGTGCAGGCGGAGGCGGAGAGGTCGCAGTGGGGGTGTAGGGAGAGATGAGGGTCTGGAGGTAGCTGGGTGCAGTCTGGTCAAGGCATCTGTAGGCTGGTACAAGAGTCTTGAACTGGATGCGGCCCCGTGATCGGGAGCCAGTGGAGCGAGCGGAGTAGTGGAGTAGCGTGGGCGGCGGGCAGAGAGAACACCAGGCGGGCAGCAGAGTTCTGGATGAGCTGGGAGCGGACGGGTGGCGGACATGAGGGAGGCCAGCCAGGAGGGGAGTTGCAGTAGTCTAGGCGGGGAGAGCACCAGGGCGTGGACCAGGAGCTGGGTAGCATGGTTGGTGAGGAAGGGTCGGATTCTTCGGATGTTGCTCAGGAAGAATCGGCAAGTGCGTGCCAGAGTGGAGATGTGCTGGGAATAAGAGAGGCAGGGGTCAGGGTGACTCAAGGTTCTTAGCTGAGGAAGAGGGAGAGAGTGTGGTAGATTCCAGAGGAACAGAGATAGAGAGATCAGAGGAGGGGGAGGAGCAGGAAAGAAAAGGGAGGTCAGATTTAGAGAGGTTGAGTTTGAGGTGATGAAGTGCATCCAGGAGGAAATAGCAGACAGACAGGTAGAGATACGGGAGGAGATGGTGGAGTCAGAGGTGGGAAGGAGAGGAAAATCTGAGCATCATCAGCATAGAAATGGTATGAGAAACCATAGGATGCGGCGAGGGGCCCAGGGGCGGTGTAGAGAGAGAACAGGAGAGGACCCAGACTGACCCTTTGGGGACTCCAGTTAAAGAGAGGGTGAGGTGTGGAGGTTGCTCCACGCCAGGTTACCTAGTAGGTGCGGTTGGAGAGGTAGGAGGAGAACCAGGCCAATGCAAATGACATTTAATAGAGAAAGTGTAAGGTACTGCAGGCAGGCAAAACAAATGTGCATTATAAATATCATATGGGAGATACTGAAATTGAAGAAGGGAACTATGAAAAAGACCTAGGAGTTTATGTTGACTCAGAAATGTCTTCATCTAGACAATGTGGGGAAGCTATAAAAAAGGCCAACAAGATGCTCGGATATATTGTGAGAAGTGTTGAATTTAAATCAAGGGAAGTAATGTTAAAACTTTACAATGCATTAGTAAGACCTCACCTAGAATATTGTGTTCAGTTCTGGTCACCTCGTTACAAAAAGGATATTGCTGCTCTAGAAAGAGTGCAAAGAAGAGCAACCAGAATTATCCTGGGTTTAATAGGTATGTCGTATGCAGACAGGCTAAAAGAATTGAATCTATTCAGTCTTGAACAAAGAAGACTACGTGGCGATCTGATTCAAAATTCACTCTTAAACAGCTACTATCCTCAGACCTCTTAAACAGTTGCTATCCTCAACACTCTTAAACAGCTACTATCCTCAACACTCTTAAACAGCTACTATCCTCAACACTCTTAAACAGCTACTATCCTCAGAGCTCTTAAACGGCTACTATCCTCAGAGCTCTTAAACAGCTGCTATCCTCAACCGTCTTAAACAGTTAATATCCTCAACACTCTTAAACAGCTACTATCCTCAGAGCTCTTAAACAGTTGCTATCCTCAACACTCTTAAACAGCTACTATCCTCAACACTCTTAAACAGCTACTATCCTCAACGCTCTTAAACAGCTACTATCCTCAACGCTCTTAAACAGCTACTATCCTCAATAAATAGCTAC